>WBNO01011811.1:858747-984780 GCA_013400575.1 Peucedramus taeniatus
CGCCGCTCCGGAGCTGTCGGTCCCTGCGCCGCCGGGAGCGGGGGCGGCTGACGGTTGTGCCCGTTACGTGGGGAGGGGGAGGAGGGACGGAGATCTGGGAGAATGGTACCTTCGCCTCGGGTATAGACCGGAGACGATTACAGAGGACAGTGGCATCTTCCCCTCAGGCAGAGACTGGGACAGGCGTTCAGGGGGCAGTGGCGTCTCCCCCTCAGGCAGAGACCGGGAGCGGGGTTTCAGACGGCAGTGGCATCTTCCCCTCAGGCGGAGACCGGGAGAAGGTTCGTGGGGAATAGCGCCTTCCCCTCAGGCAGAGATCGGAAGAGGGGTACGAAAGAAAATGGCACCTTTGCCTCAGGTAATGACCTGAAGAAGAGTATGAGGAGGGAATGGTGCCTTCCCCTCAGGATGAGACACTGAGAGAGGTGCGGTGGGAAAATAGCGCCATCCCCTCAGGTGTTGGTCAGAGAGCCATGCGTGGGCCATGGCGTCTTCCCCTCAGGGAGTGACCAGGAGAGGGATATAGACAGGAATGGCACCTTGCCCTCAGGTAGAGATTGGGAAGAGGGGTACAGGGGAAAATGGCGTCACCCTCACAGTAAAGACTGGGAGAGGGGTATGGGAGACTGGTGCTTTCTCTTCAGGTGGGAACTGTGAGAGGCCTACAGGGTACAACAGCGTCTTCTCAGGTAGTGACCTGGAGGGGATAAAGGGAGCAATTCCATCTTCCTCTCAGAGACTAGAAGGGGTTATGGGTCAGGGGGAAAAATGTCACCCTCACCTCAGGTACAGGCCAAGTCTGGGCCCATGGGGCAGGGAGGACATGGAGGGGGACCCCAGCTCTTTGTACCCACAGTGCAAGCACATTGGGACCCCACGGCAGGGGACAGTGTGGGGACACTGACAGTGTGCTGGGGTGTTAGTTGTACTATGGCCATGTCAAGTGGCTTATGCCCCATCCTCAGCACAGCATCAGGAGAGTCCCAGGGCCCTGCCCTCAACTGCTGGGGCATGGCAGATGCAAACACACATCTTAGGCATTGCATTCCTGTGAAACAGCAGATTAACCAGAAGGGTTATCTAAGGAGACTGCTTTTTGTGTCAAATTTGGTTTTATGTAGCTCTAATTTTAACAGACTTAAGTCAAAAACGTGTAGATGTCATTACTCCTCAACAATTCCCTTTATCCTCCAAATTTATAGTCTTGAGGAAGAATCCAAGTTTGTTTGAATCCTCTCTGCAGGCTGGCATTGCAGGATTAAGGGAGAGGAATTCACTTTTAAACTAAACTTCTTCATCAGGTTACATTCTCTTCGTTGCATGAGATTGAGGTTCAGTGTTCCTCCCTGGAATGCTGGTGTGGTGTTAGTGCTGTGAATCCTCTTTCCAGTCCAAAAGTGTTTTAGAAATCCCCATCATCAGGATGGAAGCCTCCTCGGCCCAAATGCTGCTGGTGTCCTGAGTAAAATTTTGGAAATGTATAGCAATATTTGATGTCTTCTAACACCTTTCTTGGTTTCTTCATTCAGGAGGGATATTGCACATATCCATGGAGTAACTGATACAGGCATGCACAGATGCTCAGAAAAATGCTAAGGTCAGTCGTGAATACCTTTTACTGGGCTCTCATCTCATAGCTGGATCTCCAGAGATAACTGGAGCTGCAATTTGCAGCTTTCTTGAACAGGAACACCAGCTGTGTTATATCCTGTCTAAGGCCAAACTGGTATCAAAGGAAAAGAAAAAAAAAAAAAAAATTTGATTCCCAAGTGCAAATTCCTATTCTTAATCATCCACTTGAATGGCTTGAAGTTTTTAATAATTCTGAATACACTTAATAGTGATGACATTTCAAAATTCAGATTGATCATAGCCTGTGCACAGTTGCATTAAATTGTAAGATATTTCACAATGATATATATAATTGAATTGAGTTGTAGCTTTGTTTACTTGCTTTTTACTAGCTTATCCAAAAAAGCACCTTTCCATAGCAGCTGCATCAAAAAGGCTGTAATAGGAAGCCATCATTTCTAGGACAGCACAAATACTTGCTTGGGTCTGACATAATTAATGGCACACTGTAGACAAAATTATTTTAAAGGTGTCTTGAATTTACATTACCCAATTTAGTAAATACCTGTACATGTTTTTATCTTTAAAACATTGTCTAGTCTGTGAGGTCTGTGCTATTTTTCAACTTGCTTGCTTCAGAGGGTCTGCCACATGCCAGCAGCATGGGTGGGTGCCCTAAGAAGAGAGCTAACACCACACAGAGCCTTTTCTCAGGAGTTATGGAAATTACCCAGACTTGAAATGCAGCTGGAGTGATTCCTTTCCATATTTCTATATCCTTGAGAGGATGTATTTTACTTTATCTGATGTGGTGCCTTATTCTGCTGTAAATATCTGATATCTCTGACAGGCTGTTAGCAACATCAGTCAGTGATCCAGCTCAGGACATGTTTATTATCTCCCATGATATTAAATTGTTCTTTGTGATCCTTTTGAAAAATCAGTCCTTGGCTGTCTAATTGGCTGATTTCATTCACTAATAAATCATTAGATGTAATATTTTTTGGTGCCTGTTGAAGAAGTTTAGAAAATGGTAGAGATGTCTCTTTCAATGCATTTGGGTGGAATTTCACATTGTTATTTTGAGCATTTGAACTTATATAATTCCAGTGCCCTCATTTAAGATACCAATTACTATGTTAGAGAAAAGAGGGGGAGTATTGCTCTTGGTATCTGTGGGACAGGTGAAGACACTCCATAGCAAAAGGTGCATCTCTTGTTTGGGAATTTCTGCATGCTGTACCTTTTACCTCACAGCATGCCCGGTTCTGTGGTTTTGGGATAGAGCATGGGGTCAAGAGCAGGACATGCAGGGCACTGCCAGCTGGGGCCCTGCTGTTGGAAGTGGGGCATCCTGGCCTGTGATTAAGGAGTGGGAATAGGCAGTAGTCCCTGAGGAGAAGCTAGAAGAGAAAGACAGTGTGGTGAAATGGGAATTGAGAGCTGGAGGGAAAAGGTTTTCCTTGGATCCACATCAGTTCTGGGGATGCTTGGCTTCCCATGCCGCCACTTTTTATATTACTCTTAAGAGAGTCAAAATGCAGTGAAAGACCTTCTGTGGCCTTGTTATGGTTTAAAGAAATTAACCCAAAATAGATCTAAAACATCCCTGGCACTTTAATAGTTAATGGAGATTCTGAGAGCATTGATCCAAAACTGATGCCTACCTTTGGGATTCCAAATGGATGGTGCTCCCATTACGGCAAGCTCAGCTGCTTGGGCAATGACAGATACTGATGAGATAACAAGTTTGCTGTATTGATGCTGCCTGAGAGTGCTGCCTGCTCAAACTCATTTAACACTGGGCTAAACCCTGTTTTATAAAGCTGTCCCTAAGCCAGAGGTGAAGTGTTGAAAGCTTTTGGGGCTCTTTTAGGGGAAGTGCCCCTTGGTGTGCTGGTGATCCTGAACATCAACCGCTGTAGACTCAGGCCTGCAAAATGTGGGAAGATAAGCTTGGATAATATTAGCTTTCCTTTGGAGGGGAAGCACAATTCCCCTCAGGGTTAGCTGCAGCAGATAAGCTTTTCCAGCCTGTGCCTTCCAGAAACCCCAAACCCATACAAAGGTTTCTACTCATCCCTCTCCCCACGGCTCCAAGAGGCACCGTGTTGGCAAGGCTCTGGAGTCAGGAGAAATGTGTAACAGCTGCTGGTTTAGCTTTGGTATTGTTGCTTTTTAATTAAGTACTGTGAGTGTGTGCCATGGGCTAGAGGCTGAAATTCAAAAGCATCTTTCCAGTCCTCTGGAAAACAACCTGATGAGCAATGCTTGAGCAATGTGTGCACCTCAGCATTTCTTAGTGACTGCATCCCACATTGCAAGCTTTGCACCCCTGCTTGGCATGCTTTGATACCTACAGGCAGACAAGACTGGCTGGGGTACTGGCAAGGAGCTCTCCTTTGTTTTTTTTTTTTGAAAAGGGCCCTTCAAATGTATTTCTCTTTTCCCACTTTATTTTCCTAGATAGAAAAGCTATCCTTGGTGATTTGCTGTGATTCAGTGCAGAGATGGTTTTTGTAAAAGATACTGAAAGGGTCGTTGCCAGTGCAGGAGTTTGAATAACATTGCTGTGTGGCTTCTTATGAAATTGAAGATCTGATTATTAAACATAGACTGTAATAAAAATAGTTTCTGGTGTTGGCGGATGCATTTCAGCAAAGAAATGTGGCTTAAATGTCTTCATTTAATTCCAGTGTGTTTAAAATTGATCTCATGGACCGGAAAAGAGGTTTTTTTCCCCCCTTAACTAGGGTCTGTGAAGGAAATTAATACAGGGAAGGGAAAATAGAAATACAATACCACACTCAGTGAAACAAATGCTTATGACTGAGGGCCTCATTTCTTGCTAGCACCACTGAAACAGCCAGCTGTATAAGGTATGTTTTATTATGGAATTAACCTTGACCTAAGGTTCAAAGAGAAAGGTTAGTTTGAAATAAATCAGTAGTATGGTCAGGTCACTTCAAAGAGTCTAAAGCTGAGCTTGAAGATTGCATGCTGTTTATGTGTATCCAGTTGGAATAGAACATATGGTAAAGATAATAGGAGTAAACTATTTATCTCTTCCACCCGCCCCCACTTTGGATTTAACGCCTTTTTGTCCTTTGCATAGATCTGCTGCAGGGGATGTTTTTATCCTGGGATGTTTATTGAAAACAGAAATGTGGAATGAAACAACCTTTTTAAGTCAGCTGGGTAAAGCAGTTTTGCCTTTAACGTTTTTCCAATTGCTCAGATTAAAGTAAACCATTTTGGAAGTAGTCATGAATATGGTGAATCATATTTCTTTGTCACTTGTCTCAGTGAATTCAGACAGTCTTAGGAAAATCAAAACAAAATGTGCTCAGTTCTGAATTATTGTTGTTCTGGTCTAAAAGCAGGATCACATTTCATTGTTACATGTGAGTTACATGGATTTAAGAGCTTCCCAAATACCAGATAATTCATGAGACATCCCAGTAAATTGGGCATGAGTATCCCAGCTAGCACAGGGAATGGGAACTAAGGATGGTTAAGCAATTTAACCAAAGCCACTTGTAAACTGTAGCAAAACACAGATTTGTCCTCATGGCTGCTTTACATTTCAGTCCTTTATGATGTAGAGGACCAGAATCCCATTGAATTCCTGAAGGACAGGAGAATTCCTGTGTGACATTCTACTGCTTTATCCAGAAGACCAACCTGTATCTTTTGGTCCATGTACCCTTATGCTTTTGCTCTCTGTGCCGTAAGAGGGGTACCAGGACTCGTAAGGCAGTGTGTCCACCAGTCACTTGAGTCCAAGTTCAGCTTTGTGTAGGTAACTGTATAGGGGAAGTAAAAGAACTTTTCACTTCTTCCAAACATATTGGATGCAACCTGGTCTATTGGAAGGTGTTCCTGTCCATGGCAGTGGGGTGGAACAGGATGATATTTAAGGTCCCTTCCAACCCAAACCATTCTTGGATGGGATGAAGGACAAGGCGGATGTAGTGAGGGGCTGGCAGCTGTCTTAGATGCAGAAGTTCTCCCTGTTGATTGCAGCACTGAATTGCTGTAGTGTGAGGCCAATACTGTAGTTTTGCAGTGCTTACAGGGAAGCAGTGGGAAGAGCAGTGCTGCTGGATTCTGGGAAGCAGAGGGCATCCTCTGCTGAAATTAAAACCAGTTGCTGAGCCAAGACATGGTCACTCAGTAATAGCTTTCCTCCACAGATTGGTTTTTCCATAATGTGTTACATGCAGTTTGCAGATAGTAGCATGTTTTAAGATTTATGATTGCCTGACTTTTCCCATTAATAGGGAAATCTGATAACTGTCCATTTTAAAGTGATTGCTGAACAATAGGAATGAGTATGCGTGTTGAAAGTGAACATAAAAGCGAGCTGCATCTATGTTAGGGTGCTGAGCCTTTGATAGATTTTCTTCTTACAGCAGTCTTTGATCTGCCACACCAGAAAATAAACTCAGTGGGAGACTGGATATGGGATATAGAGCAGTTCACCTCTAGGTCATGGACTCCAATCCAAGCCAGGTCAGGAGTGAGGCTCTGGGTCAGTTCTGGCGGGAGCTGGGGGTGGCAGCACCCCCAATGTCTGTGCTGCACCTGTGTCATGGCACAGGGGGTGTGGGGTCTGCAGGGACACCCCTGCAGCAAAGGGGAGACCTGTTGCTTCTTCCCCACATCCCAAATAAGAGCTTTGCACCTTTGCCAAGGAGATAAATGACATGGGAATACCCAGAGCAGCGCAGGGGCTGCATCAGGATTTGGCTCTCAAGATTGTTCTTGCTGGAGAAAGCTGAGTGCTCTGGCATGGGTTGTGTGCAGGTTGTGCCCAGTCTTCAACACCAATCTCTGTGTTCTCTATCTCCTAAAAAAAAAATCAACAGCTGTGCCTGTTAATTATCAGTTAATCTAAACAAAAGGGAAGTCTGCAAAGTGGTCATATCAGCTGTTGATGTTCAGCAGTTGTCCTGGAGGAAGCAACATCACCTTGCAAATAAAGGGCTGTTACCTGAAAAATGTTTCAGCCCTATGTCTCCCCACCTTTGGAAGGGTGATTTCAAAGGAAGAGTTGTGCAGTTTTGTTTTGGAAGGAACAGGGTGCAAATTAGTCCATGTAGGATGCACATGTGACAGGTCACAAATAAACTGATAAAGTCGACTAGCTAAAGTTTTGTGGCAATGGAATATGAATTTCTGGCTATAAACTTTGATCTAGGTTGAGAAGGAACATGGGCAAGTTTAAACATCAAAACAGAAATACCAGGATTTCTTACTGTCGGGGAAGTCACTTCAGTTTCTTTCTGATGGTTCCAAAAAGAGCAGAAACAGGGATTTTATTGCGCTTCAACTGTGTCAGATGTGGGGAGCTGGTTCTGTTTTATCTCGTGCGAGAGACAGCTGCCAAGATTTGTCTTTGCAGGAAGGGAAACAAAAGTGAGAAAGGTCTGGAATCTCATGTAGCTCTGGCCAGAATCATGTTATCTGAAATAACTGGTTATCTGAAGTTTGGCCAAACCTCACTCTGCACAAGAGTCTCAACATGAGACTCGAGCTGTAGGAATAAATAGCAAGACCCAGACTGTCTGCAAAGGGACTGGACCCTGAAGCTCTAGTCCAAATTCAGCACTATGTGAACAGTACATATGGAGATGCCAAAGTGATCTGACTTCTGCTGATTTCCAAAATAACCAGCCTGGGACACAGTGAGGCTTGTCCTTAAGCTTCTGTGACTCTCACCTCTGTGTCTTTAGAGAACATAAAGGCAGCATTTAAAGGCAAATTTTGCTTGGAGAGGTCCAGTTTTCCCCTGTGTCTGAGCATCCCATCTGCTGCTGTATTTTTTAAAGCCCAAGGATCTCAATGAAAATAGCCAAGGAGGGGCTTGGTATAAGTAGTGTGTGTTGTGTCTGCTCTAGCTCTTGTCCCAGGGAGAGGCCCTGTGCTGGATTCCAGTTGCCGGCTGATGGCAGCAGCGGATCTGCACAGAGGCAGCTCTGCCTCCTCACCTGCCTCTGCCCTCCACTGCTCTGACCACATTATCCCAAACATTGCAATTTCAGGTTATTCCCACTGCCCTGCTGCAAACCAGCCATGCCTTCTGATCAAGCAAGTCATACACAGGAGAGTGGCGTGGAAATAATTCTGCTGCTTTGAAGGGGAAAAACTGCCAGAAACTTTCTTTGTCTGCACACCCACTTGCTGATGTGTCCCTTCACGCACAGAACGGGTGAATCATCTCCAAAAATATATGTCAGGCGCTGAGTTGTTCCATTTCTAAAGACAGAACTGATAGTTCCTTGGGAGCTAAGAGATGGCGAGACAGTTTCCCCTCCCTTGGAGAGACTCTGGGGTTTGCCTCACTGCTACCTTTCTTTTCCCTGGGATGTGTCAGTGCATGGCATTACACTGAAAGGGAAAGATTCCCTGCTTGCCTTCTTAAACACAAACAATGATTTTAGGGGAAGAAAGGGGACAATATGCTATTGTTACGTTGCTCCCTACCTCAGCCTCACACTGAAATATTTAAGGTCCCCCATGAATAATGCAGCCTCAGCCCCAAGCCTGTTTTGCACTTCACACTAAGCGGGCCCATAAAACACCGGGATTGCTCCCGGCATACATTATGCTGTATAGAACATCTCCTACTGAGCAAAGCTTTGTCTTCACTGCCACAAAGGCTGTTGGGATTTTTTCCCCTGTCTCCAAGAGAGATAACGAGCACAAGAGCTCTTGTTTTAAAATATAAGTGGGAACAAGTCACCTGTGGTGTTTTACCTGCTGCTAACTAGCTGTGATCCACCTGCTTATGCTGGTCCCATATCATTCCCTTTTAATCCAGTGGTTTATAGCAGGACAGCCATACAACACTTAATCTATGGAAAAATATATCATATTTAGTTGTCAAGCAGGAGACAAACTGATACATAAGGTGTTAGGATTGCTCCATGACCCAAACTAGGAATTCTTTCTTTCTTGACTAGGAATTATGTACCTAAAATGCAGCAAGGATCAGGAGCAGCATGTTGTAATGGCTTGAGGTTCATAACACACTCTGTTACATACAGCATGTCCCTTCCCAGGCCCTTGTAAAGTTCAAGAGAGATTTTTGTAGCATTTTAATGATGCTGTTATTGAGAACAGGATGCCTTTGGTGTCTGGTGTAGTCACTTCCAGCCATGCTGTGCAAAGGAAAACTGAGGCAAGAGGGAAAAAAATGTGTGGCCCCAACCCCTGCCAATGAAGATACCTTTGCACTCACCCTAAACTACAAAGGTGAGACTCTTGATGAATTTTGGATTAAAAGGAGCATTATGTCTCCCTGGACATCTGGTTTGTCATCAATAATGACATTAGGATCTGTCACACAGGAATTGCCATCTGTGATCTGGTCAGGGGCCTTTCAAAGGGAAGGAAATGGGAGGATGGAAATCAAGGAATGCTTTGCTGCAGGGAAGAGTGACTTAGATACCCCAGAGGCAACCAGGCTTTTCCCTCAGCTCAGCAAATCACACCATTCCTCCATCAGCTCTAGGGCAAAGGCATAAAAATTTTGGGTTTTAGAAAAATCTTGGGAAGTGTTTGCTGAAGGGCAGAGATGAAGCAGGAGAAGGTAGGATTGTATGCAAGGTGGCTTAGTAATAAAGAGGACCATGGAATCATGGAATGGTTTGGGCTGGAAAGGACCTTAATGATCATCTAGTTCCAACTAGATGGGCAGGGACACTTTCCTCTTGACCAGACTGCTCAGAGCTCCTTCCCTCTTGGCCTTAAACACTTCCAGGGATGGGGCATCCACAGCTTCCCTGGGCAGTCTATGCTGGTGCCTTCCCACCCTCACAGGATAAAATTTCTTTCTAATATCTTATCTAAGTCTACTCTTACTGAGTGCAAAGGTTCATCCAGAGGTTTTCCAGCTGCTTTCTTGCATTGTCTGGGTTACACCATTGTCTAACTTGCTCCCAAACCAGTGCTGTTTGTATAGGTGAACATCTCTGGAAACCCACCTAATACCAGCAATAATATTAAACCTCTCCAGGAACCCAGTGATGCTATTTTTCATATATTTTGTTTATCTCTTTATTAGCCAGGTATGAACTTTCCCCATTGATACCTAAGATTAAATCAGCCTATCAGCTGTTTATGTAGAGGTAAATCCTTATTCTGTATTTTGGCCATCAATCCCCATTAGTTTCTCTATATGGGTGATTGAATAGTCCATTGCCTGTACTAATAAGCACCCATTAGTTGTCCCACAGAGCTTTAGCTTTATTAGGAACAATTCATGTCAGTCTAGGCCAGAAGAAAGACTTTTAGTTGGATTATTTTGATTGCATTCCTCAGAAGGTGGCATTTGAGCACCTGGAAGGTTAGAGGGGTGCTGCAGAAAACAGGGATGCTTTTGTTGGAGAAATGCAGATGATACAGCTGTGAGCAGAATGAGCATTTTCTACTGTAAGGGCACACAAAATGCATTTAAATCTGAAGAAATGGCTCTTTAGTTTGCCCTGTTTGGGTCAGTCTAGAAAGAATCTCCAAGATGTCAAAGTAAATGTTTCTGACACCTGTCTGGCTTTGGGCTTTAGAATGCCAGTCGATCTCAGGACCTGCCATTGGTGTTTCTCTTCCTTTTTCATTTTCCCTCTTCATTCCTCATGCCACCAGCCCAGAAATTTCCCTTTTTGAAGCATTTCAGGCTGCAGTAAGCTGGTTACAAGCAATTTGGCTTGCTGCTCTGCAGGAAAAAAGTGTGGAAGGCAGGAGGAATTGCTGCAAATCGCGATTCAGCTGCTCTTCATCACACTGGCTCTGGCTTCCATCTACCCGACAGCCCTGCTAAAAGGATAATAATGCTTTAAAAATTAGAGTCAGCCGAACAACTACTTCATAAATTCATGGCCTTGCCCTGATCCTTTCCAGAAGTTTTTCTTTCAGATTGAGTCCACGTCAGACCTTGGATTTCTTCCCTTTGGAAATGCTGCTGCTTTTCTACTTTGGGAGCGCTCTCTGGGTCACCCAGCTATGCAAAGAGGGTTACTAATTATCTCTCATTACCTCAACAGAAACAAGCCTCATTTCAGGATAATCTTGTGCTCTCTCCTTCAAAGAACACAGGATAATCTCTCAGTGATGTTGTCTCATTGTGGGATTTTGTCCTTGATAGATAAACCAGTCCTGAAATCCTATTAAGAGATATTCTGCCTCTCCTTAAAACAGACAAACTCACAGATGAGACAGACTTCTGTGGAACGTGGAGGAAACCTTTGGCTTTGCCTACCTGATGGGAAACAGCTCTGGTTTGCAGCAGCTGTTCCCATCTGTACTGCTTCTGAAAGCAGGTCTAAAACAGCCCTGGCTTTTATATGGGACTGATGGTCCTTCTCAGCTGCTCAAATCCACCTCACTCTACCATCAAAAAACCACAGCAAATGGACTGGGGGCTTGCTCAAGATGTGGTGGGAAGGGAGCACTGGTTGAATGGGTGGTACAGCATCTTTTCAATCCACATCATATCCTACCAGTGGCAAGGGATGAACTGTCCCATTGGCTTTTCCACCTCCTCCAAAGGTGTGGAGTGCTAGAGAACGTGGATAGGAGAAGTCCCACCATTGCCAGATGGAGGTGTTATTGTTACTGTTATTGTTCTGCTTCGTAATTTGAAACTCAGCAGGAAGAGTACCTGAATGGCAGCTTTCAGAGTTTTCAGCCTGGTCCCCTAAGGAAGGCAGCCTCTTTGTGTGTTCTCCCAAAATAATTCTGATCTCAGTGTCTCACTTTATCTGCGTGAAGACAGGGACAAGATTGCCATCAATGAAGATATTAAAAGCCTCTGCAGACATTAAATCCCTTCCAATTTAGGGTCTCTGTGTCATTAAGGAAGTTTGGACAATAGAAGGAAACATATACATCAGTTGTGAGGGAAATTTGAAAATGTCTTTTAGAAGGAAATTAGATTTCATTAAAAAATTGAATGAGGTGTAAAAATGAAATCACTTATTTTACAAATCTGACAACTTCAGCAAAGTCAAGTTGCTTCCCAAGGGATGCTCATGGGAAGACTGAACTTACCCAAGACTGGGCTTTATAAAAATGGAAAGAAAGTAGTTGATGTTGTGTTAGATTTGTTTGGTTTCTTAATATTTATTCAGAGCTGTTCAGCTGTGGAGGACTCAAGTCCTGCTCTATATCTATAGGTTTTGTTGTGCATAGGATTGGTGTCTCCCTGTAGCTGTTTTTGTGACTGAAAGTAGTGACAGTGATCTATTCTCTTGGGTTCTTTTCTTCTTAGGATTTTGCTTTTGGCCTTCTTTGAGCTTTGAGAGTCAGGGAGCTGCTTCACGCATGAGCCAGGAAGCACATCTGCTTTTGGGATGTACAAGAAGGGATCACCACACTTCTCCATTTCTGGGTGGAAAATGTATGAATTTTTTTTTTTGAAAGTATGAATATATGAGATATATGAATATATCTCATATGATAAGGACCATTCCCTTTCCGTGGTGTGTTTCCATGTTCCCCCACTTCTACACTGCCTGACCCTTTCTAGTGTCCTTTCTCTTGGTGCAAACAATAAATTTAACCGTGGAGATTAATTCTGGTGGAGCTGCAGCAGGGTCTAGGTCTGGCACAACTCCACATAAAGAGAGGCTCTCTCCTCCTCCCTGCAGAAGCTGCTGGGGCTGTAATCTGTCTCCAGTGCCGCATCCTCGCCTGAGGACTGGCAAGCCTGAGCCCAATCTTCAAAAATAAATCCATCACAGCAGCAGGGAGCGGATGAAGCCTCTGCAGATATAAAGGTCAAACGATAAAGGCCATGTTAAAATATGCTCATAGGAAATGGCAGCTTATAAGTACTCTGTGATCTAATTACTTATGTCAGGCAGATAAGCCTGGACAGCAATTATTTTTAACCTAAATCACGCAAACAACTACTGTAAGAGCTTTGCCAGTTCTCAGCATTTCATTCAATTGTTTTTGGGGCAAAACATGGAGCTCTGCAGGACAAACAGCTGTCTTAAAGGATTGATTTTCAGTTTTGTGAAGGTGAGAAGCTGCTTTAGTTGTCTATGGTTATCTTTCTTTTCCTCTTCTGAGAAAAATAAACCCTACATGTTGTATGTAGTCCATAGGCAGCCCTGGTTTGCAGTGCACATGGAGTGGGACTGGGGTTTATTTTCCTGCTGGCGTGGTTGGATATGGGCAGAGGGGAAAGCTGTAGCTGAAAACAGTAGTTCTTCATGCAGGATGATGTCAGCTTCTGGGATCTGTTAGGTTGGTGAGATGAACAGTGATTTGGAGAGGGTTGGAGTTGGTCCTTTCCCTGCCACAGGTAATGGCCTTAGGGATTGAGCAAAGGATTGCACCTGAGAAAGGAGCCACACAGGAGTACATCACCTCGTGGTCTCTGTGAAGAATGGAGGTCCCAGCTTAATTCTACACAGAGATGCTGTGAACTGATCCTAAGCCCAGAGCAAGAGCACAGGATAGGAACCACATTGCCCTTTTCCAGGCAGCTGTCACAGCCTCCTGCTCCAGCCTGGCACAGAGTCCAGGTCTGCTTGGTCCAGTATCATCTTCCAGCATCTGCATGACTTGAAATTTTCCTTCATGGTTCTGGAGAACCTTTTTAGCCAAAAACATTTCTCTGTGCCTTACAGAGAGATTTTGGGACCATATATCATCTTACATGATGCTTCAGTCTTGGCTCTTTGACCTGTGCCTGAGGGAGCTGCCCCTGTTCTCTCAAGGTCATTTGAATATCAGCAGAGATGTTCATCATCCTGGGGCCTCAAGGAAGGTATTGATCACCTATGATGAATTGGCACATGTGCTGTGCAGGAGGAATGATTAGTTAATGGATGAAAGATGTGAGAGCTCATGCTTTCATCCCAGTTACTTCCTTCTCCTTGACACGAGGGTCCTCCTGCCCCAGTGGTGTGGGAGATGCAGAGGGGAGACAGAGAGAGACAGTGGATGTTGGTGGCACCTTCTCCTGGGACACAGTCTGGGTGTTCCTACCTACTTTTACTTTCCACCTTGGCCTGACTGACCCTCCCTGAGCAGTGGGTTTGTGGCAGTGCTCCAGCCATAAATGGTCCATAGGGAACACAAGAGACATGGGTGAGTGCCTGAGGCACCAGTGCATAGTGGGATCATTTTGGAGTTCCATAGCTTTGGAGTGAGGAAGAGGAGATGCTGTTTGCCTCTCAGTCATGCTGCTCTCCCAGCCTGCAGGAATTACTGCAAATGGTGATTTATTAAGTCTTTGTAAACCAGCACAATATCACATGTCCCCACTGAGAACTCTTCTGCATGAGGTGTTATTACAAAGGGCTGTTTCTGATCGATTTTTTTCACCTCTGATTTTTTTTCCTATATGAATGTTTTGGAAGAAAAGCATATTATTCCAAATGTGATTAAGTCATTTGGAAGAGGATTATGGTGTTTTGGAATAACACCCTCTTATTCCAGAATGAGATCAGTCACACAGGGAGTTAATCGGAAACAGCTATTTTGCTCCTCTGGGGAGCCTCCACCAGCATGACAAACAGTCAGAGCTGCTCCTACCCCTGCTGCCCACTGGTGCTTTGGTTCAGGTGGGTCTAAGGCCAGATGGTGCGTTATGGCTAAATAATTTAGAGATATAATTTAATTGCTTCTGGCCTTGACCCTGGGGTTTCTGTAGTAGTGAAACGTCAGAGTCCTCCACAGAAATCACAACAAATATAAGCATTTTGTGACTGAAAATCAAGATGATGCACAAAGGAAGTGTAGTCTTCAAGAGATGTTTGCTTCCTCAAGAGCCTCTTCATTTGTTTCAGTAAGTCCTTGACTTGCACCAGAGGCAGCTGCATTCACCTCTCTGCATTGCTCTTCCTGTCAGCTGTGGTGAGCTGCATCCCTTGGCCATTGTCATGAAGACATTGGTGTGACCTGTGGTCTAGAGCAGCCTGGTCTAGTGCAAGATGTCCCTGCCCATGGCAGGTGGTTGGAACCAGCTGATCTTTAGGTCCCTCCCAACCCAAAACCATTCTAGGATTCTACGATGCTGTGATCAGGCTGCATCCTCTGCATGCACACATGGCTCTGCTGTCACACTTCATGATGCAACAACCCAGAAACTTGTGGCTTCCATATGCCACAAATTATATTTTTTTCATCCTCTGATACGTATTTATTATTGAAATTAAAGGGTTTCCTAAATTTTTATTTCTGAGCTGGGCCAAACACAGCTTAGGCAGTAAGCAACGCATATTTATTTCCAGCTCATGAAGGAAAAATATAACATCTTTCCTTGTGTTTCTATAATTTCTTTTCTGTGCATATGCAAATTGCTGGTTTATTTGTGCAAGATTTATGCAACTAAATGATGGGGAATTATAGAGGCAATTCAGTGCTTAGAAAGAAGAGACACAATTGCTGCAATTTGCTCGTGCCATGTGCTAATTCCTTCGGAAAATGCTTTTGCTCATTTATTTGCACCGAGCACTGATTTCTGCACCCCTAAGCAAGCTTGGGAAATGTTCTCTGGGCTCAATAGACTGCAAATGGTTTATATTTCTTTCCGCCTGTGCCATCGCCTCCCCATAATACTTTATAGCAATTAGTAACAATAATGAAATATAGCCGTGATTTCTCAGCACTGGAAAAACGCAGCCAGCGCTTGTGAATCAAGCACATTTTCTGGTCAAATTGGCCATTTAAACATGTTTCTCAGGAAGCTTTAAATCCACCTCGATGGATCACTCTGAGCTAAGCTCCATGGGGGGCAAAAACACTGCTGGAAACAGATTTTTTTTCCTTTTCCAAAGGTGAACCTGCACTGTGAGGTGATGCTCACAGGTTTGGGAGAACCTCTCACCCAGGCATGAACCGATGCATTATGCTTGCTGACAAGCAGCATCCTCACTGCTGCAGGGAGACCTTGGCCCACAAAGAGGGTGACAGTAGGAGCTGAGAGAGCTCCCAGGTTTTTCTTCACATGCCTCCTTGGTGTGGCAAAATAGGGAAATCCTATGGTGCTGGGATCATATAATGAAAATCAATTAATTGATTTCATATCATAAAATCACTTAGGTTGGAAAAGATCATTAAGATCATTGAGGCCAATTGAGCCTCCTTTTTTCCAGACTGAGCCCCCCAGCTCCCTCAGCCTCTCTCAGCACTCCAGGCCCTTCTCTGGACATGCTCCAGGCCCTCACTGTGTATCTTGGAGTGAGGGGCCCAAAACTGACTGCAGGATTGGAGGTACCTCAGCAGTGCCCAGTACAGGGAGACAGTCACTGCCCTGGTCCTGCTGGCCACATTATTGCTGTTATGGGCCAGGTGCCATTGGCCTTCTTGCTCACTGGACACACTCTGGCTCATGTTTGCTGTCAGCCAGCACCCCCAGGTCCTTTCCCTCTCGGCAGCATTTCAGCCACTCTTCCCAAGGTGTCATGTCCCATGGGGTTGTTGTAACCCAAGTTCAGGACCCAGCACTTCACCTAATGCTTTATTTCCGATGCCCGGATGCAGGATGGAGACAGGACACAGGGATGGAGGTCCAGGGCCCCAGGAACTAACCTGGAGGTCCTGCAAAAGGACTTGTTGTAGTTAAATGTCACAAGACAGCTGGTGCCCAGCACTTAGGAGAAAGGGAAGTGATTTAGTTTTGGTCATTATCAGAAAAACATGTGTGGAGGACGGGCAATGAGAAGAGCAGCCGTTTTCTATTAGGATAAGAGTAGGTCAGGTGTAGTTAAAACTGGGTAAATGGAGCAGGAAATGTGGCTGTATATTACTCACCCAAGATATATTGCACACATTAGCCTTGTTTGATCGGGTTATTCAGAGATTTGGTGCTCCAAGTGGTGTTTTAGGGTGGCCAAATCCAGGCTTTGTACTCTATTAAAATAAATATATTGCTCATGTTTAATAAAGTCTCCGTGTTTCCATGTGACTGAAAGTCTGCAAGTGGTCTTTGCTGTGGTCTTAATGAGTCCCTGCCTGCAATAGGCTTTTGAAGGTGGAAGGTGTGATATTAATATTGTTTATATAGCAAAATAATTTATGAATATTCATTTAATGATGTTGCCGGCTTCTAACATGTATCTGCTCTTGGGAGCTCTAATGGGTTTTCTCTCCTGGCAGAGAACTGCCTCATGGAAGTGCCAGAGGCTTTGCTGTGAGGGCTCAGTGGGCTGCCCTGTGCTGTGGAAATGCATCAGACTGGTGGAGCAAGGATAGTCAAAGAACTGCAAGGCTGCTCTGAAATTTGGCTCTGAAAACTACCCTAGTTTTGCGGAAGAATTAGGAAAAGTTGCTTTTCTCTGTTTAAAAGCCCCATGCAATGCAGGAGGCTTTATTAGCACTGGACAAGACAAAATGTATTGGGTTGGGGGTTTTTTTAGTGTGTCTGAAGATTTTGAGATTTTTTCTTAATGAAGTGTGTCCTCTCAAAAGTTGAGGGGGAGGTGCTAAGGTGGACAGTTGTTATGTGCTTAATTTAACTTTGTTAGATGATATTCTAAGAAATAGTACCTTTTATCTCAACGTATCCTTTGCAGCATCTTTGTCTGCATTTACCTTTGGTGCTTTTTGACCACCCCTTGGTGCATGGACAGGCTCTATCATGTCCCTATAGCTCCTTCCAAACCCCTTGGATAAATATGATGGATAAATACACACTTCTGGCATGGCAGCATTCTGCTTTCCTTTCAGGGATGGAGGCCTGAAGTCCAGGTCCCTCTGAGAGGCCCAAGTCCACATGGGCAGGCTCCTCCCATGGTAGGGTGATATAAAAGGCAGAACAAGCCTCCCTGGGGACAAACCCTGCTCTGCAGCTCAGATCAGCTCTCCAGGCTCTGGAATTAGACATCCCAGCAGGACAGGGAATAAGTCCAAGCAGGGAACCTCAGCCAAGCATTGGACCCACCTGAGACTTCCCAAATCCTGATCCTCCAGAGACCAGCCTTTGCTGCAGCTAAGGATGATGCTGCACATACAAAGCACAAACCAAACCAAGTGTGGGGACACTTTCCCAGCTGTCTTTTCCCTGGCTGCCCCAGGGTGATGCTCGGTGCATCATCCACAACCACCATCCCATCTGTGGGCAGTAAATCCTGCGGCAGCAGTCGGGGCTGACTGCGGCTTCGCTCCCCCTTTGCCTCTGACAAAGCTGTATTGTTTTGGTGTGACCTGCTTTCAGGAGCCCCCTGAGGTCCGGCCGTATATCTGTCCTTGCCAGATCCTGGAGGGTGGCTGGGACCCCGGCGGGGTCAGCGAAAGGGTACGTCACGGCTGGACGGCAATTATCCTCTGGGCTGGGAAAAGCCAGGGCCGAGGCTGTGCCATGACCTGGGGTCTCTTAAAAAACCTTTGAAAGGTTCCAGGCTAGTGAAGGTTGGGTTGCTTTGCCTCAGTGCATCCTCCGCATCCTCCCCCAGGCATTCTCTGCTAAAGAATTTCACTTGTTCTGCTTAATGGTTACTTTATTTGGACATCACGTAGCAAACACATCCCACTTTGCCCTGCCCTGGCACCCCTGGGCTGGAGGGAATGTCCTTTGACCCTTTCTTATGACATCCTGCAGGACTGAAGTGCCCTGCTTCAAATCATTAGTTCCTTAGTTTCCCATTCTTCAGCTCTGGGCACCATCTGCCTGACAGAGCCACTAAATGGGATTAAACCCAAAAGAAATGGCAAATTGTGAGTGTGCAAACGGCTCAGCTTGTGTTAAACAGGAGACAGAAGCAGAGTCTGGATGGAAATAGGCAAACTAAAACCAGAAGATCAGTATCCAGGACAACTCAGAAGGGGACAGCTGGGGAGGTGTCAATGTCCCCCTGCAACGGGCTGGAGGGGAGGCAGCCATTCTGGAGGGAAGCACCTCCTGATGCTCGGCATCACTTTATTTAATTTTCTCCTAAGCAAAAGTTGCCCAATTCCCTCTCTTAAGCAAGCTCTGTGAGTCAGTGGCAGAGCTGGCCAGCCCCTTCCCATGGCTCCATCAGTCCATCAATCCACTAAAATAAAAAAAAAAAAAACTATGGGCATAAGGTGTTAGTTTTGGGGGAAGGATACTGTCGCCCCGGGGAGATGCCAGTGTGTCCTGTATGCATTAATGAAACACTTTTCTTTCTGGTTAGGACTTGAAGGATGCTCATTGAAAATCAGGCTGCCATGGAAACCAAAGGTGTTTAGTCTTTTGGGAATGCTGTTGGACAGCGGCAGGGAGAGGTGTGGGAGGCGGGAGAACAGTCTCTGAAGAAGAGGCATTTTAGCAAAACCCTTGATTCACCATCAGTCCGTGCCTGTCTGTTACTTGTGGCTGCTGATTGTGGCAGGGAAAGGTTTATCCCTATACTGGATGCTCTTCATAGCTCCAGGGACCTCCTTGCTTTTGGGGTGTCCCTGGATGGATGGGGCATGTGGACCCTCCTGGATGCAGGGACAGGGATTTGCTGTGGCAGCGGTGCAGGGTGAGGAGGGGACCGGCAGCCGTGGAGCCCCGAGCAGCCTTGCTGCGGTCGGCACCAGGTCCCTGACAGGAGGCAGCAGGTCAGGGACCTTCGGCTGCTCAGGGATCCCGGTCCTGGCACCCTGCCCCCTGCTCCCCCTCCCCTGCTCCTCGAGGATGAAACACAGGAAGGTGCAAGCATGGAGAAATAATGGAATTATTGCTCTGTCATGTACCATTCATTTTAATTAACGCAGCACGTTGGCGCTGTGACAGCAGTATTAACGAAGGTTGGGAGATTACTGCAAAACAATGTTGTCTTCCTACACCTTGTCACTTCACAGCGCTGTCCCCTGACTAAACCCTCTCTCCTTCCCCTGTTCATTCCATTTTCCATCCTCAGGTACTTTCTGGGAGCTGGGGGCCGCTCCCACTCCCCCTCGGCCCCACAGAACCCCTCACCATCAGAGGTACCTACTAATGCATGTTTTAATTAGAATAATCAATGAGCTGCGCTAGGAGAAGGACGGGAGTGGGTTCCTGTTGCACGCACAGAGTAGCTCTTCGTTGTGGCTCATACTATACCCTGCACTAATGCTGCTGGAGATTGTCATTAAGGCTAATTAATTGTGAAGATACCCAGTGCTTTCTGTTGGGCACCTTTGGATTAGGAGCTGCTCAGTGCAGCGGGGGCAAACCCGCAGTGGCTCAGCCTGCGCTTGAAAGCGGAATGCAGAGAAATAGATTAAAAGAGCTAACAGCCACCCTTCTTCCCATCAAATATTCCTGAAATCAGCACGTTCCTGCACAAAACCTCAGCGCATTGGAAAATCCTCAGCGCTGAGGGCCGGGGCTGTCAGTGCCGGCTGCCTAAAGATCGATTCACCCGTGATTTGGATTTTTCCCTTCGCAGCAGTTAATGCTCTGCCCGTGTTTTGCCACCATATCCCGCTCCGTAATTACAGTGACTGCACGGATCAATTAGCGCCGCTTAAAGCCATTAGCAGCCCAGCCCCTTAGCCTGCAGCTCACGGCCAGCAGCCCTGTGTGTCGGGAAGCCGTGGAGGGACCCATTCGCACAGTACCTGCAGTGAGCAAGCCCTCACTTCTTTTAAATTCAATTTTATTTTGGTTTTCCATGTTGCAACAATCTAATATGGCCTCAACAGGGGCACTGGGACACACTTTGTCTGGCTGAGAATGTTTCATTTCGCTGGGATTTCCATGTTCCCTCTTGGGGTTGCCCAAAAGGTGACAATTCTGTTTTGTGATGTGGTTTGTGACTAGAAATTTATCTTTGTTCAGTGCTAAATCCAAAGCCTCTGAAGATCTGGGACTGTCTTGAAGCATCCATTTGCAAGGGAATAGCAAAAACCTTTCCCGGTGTCTCATCCAGGGGGATGAGGGAAGTGGGGTGAGAAGGAGAGGAGGGATGAGAGCAAACACATTTTCATATCTGAAGGGGAAGACAAATATTCTCTCTGTGCCTCAGTTTCTCTGTTAGAAATGCAAACTCTGCCTCTTCTGCCCACATCACCTGCAGACCAGAGCTCTGTGGTCTTATTTAAATGATTTATCAACTGCAGGAAAACCAGGAGCCAACCAGCTCCAGTGGGGTGGCTCAGTTAAAGGATGGAGATGAAGCTCCAGGCTCTCCACAAATTCATCCCAATGTATTAGTGAGCACAAACACCTCAAACACCAGGTTTCCATTCCTAATACAACTATTTCCATTCATTTTTTGTTTTATATCAGAAATGAAAACCATCCAAAATTTTCCCAAATTAGGGCTTTACTACCAAGGTCTCCCCTAAAAACACAGGTTAGAAAAAGTCATACCAGAAGCCATGGCTGCTAAGCAAATCTTGTAGCATTAACATATCCCGTGCAGGGAATTTTTCTCTCTTTTCCTTCCTTTGATGAAAGTCTTCGCTGGGCTAAATGCTGACATGTCCCATCCTGTGTGGCCTGGTGTCCCTGGGTAGAGCTGGTGTCCCCAGGAGGGAGGATTCCTCTGCATTTAAAAAACATAAATAGCTCCAAGGTGCTTTCATTTTTTTTTCTATTTCTCATAATTTTATCATAAAAGAAAAAAAAATTAAGCTGGTGTAAAACCCATATTTTCAACAGGACTGAGGGACTCCATGATCTGGAGACCCCACTGGGAATATGTTGGTCCATGAGGCAACTTGGTGTCCCTGGGAGAAGCTGGGGGGGGGGCTGATTTCCCAGCCCCAAATCATAAATCATGCATATAAAAAGTCACTCAGGGCACTCTAGCCCAGCACGGGGCAACTGTAAATATTTTTGATCCAAGGGATTATTTTCTCTTTGGGCAGTGTCTCACTCTGTATGTGACATCTCATTCCTAGATCAGTGTTTTATAGGCACGTGGGCCTTTGTATCTGCTCATGGTTAGTCGATAATGCCAAAACATATGGGCTGTCGTGTACTTTTCCATGTATTTCTGTTATATAGGCTCCGAAAATAACTTGAGGGTTAAAAAATAAATAAATCTCGAGGATGGTATTGTTTGTGCTAGATAAAATCCTGTGAACAAAGCAATTGGCATCATTTCACTTGCAAATTGAGCAGTGAAGCAAAATACCATTTATGAAACTGTAATTTATTCTTGGAAAATCAAGCACTTACAATGTCGGCTTGTCGCAGGTTAAGTTACAGAAAAGGGAAAAAATAGATTAATGATGAACGTGACAACATTTCAGGGGAAATCATCACAGCTAAAGCCTTTGAAAAGCCTGGTTGCTCCCTGCACAAATGGGATTTTTATTTTTTTCTCTCAAGAATATTAAACCAGGGATTGCTTTGGGTCTCAGTGGTGCTGGGAGCAGCCAAGCAGGCAGTGGCAAGATCTGAGGAGGTCCTTGTACCCCCTTTCCTCCCCTCCTGCTGTATCTTATGCTGGGGAGCCCTCGCTGCTTTCGGAAGACAAAAAGCAAAGTCTGGCTCATTATTTTTTTCCCTGCCTGCAAATAGTCCATCCTTTAAAGATCCTCTTTCTTGCAGATGTTCTTATTCACAGAATCACAGACTAGCTTGGGTTGGAAGAGACCTTAAAGACCATCTAGTTCCAACCCCCTGCCATGGGCAGGGACATCTTCCACTAGACCAGGCTGCTCCAAGCTGGCCTTGAACACTTCCAGGGTTGGAATATTCTTATGTTTTGGTTCTGTACAACTAACACCAGGCAATGTGAACAAGCAGCTCTCCAGTGGGGACATCACCAGTGCCACCAATGGGGCATCAAACCCCATCATCAGTTCCTCCATATGATCCCCAGATGTTCCTAGACAAAGGTCTCCCAAGGTCTCTCCTTTGCCCTGGCTTTTATTCCTTATCCCTCTTAGCTCTTTTTCTTCTGGTCAGGAGACCACTCTTCACTGACAGACACCCCTTGAAAGCTGGCAGACACCATGGAGTTGTTGCAAGGGGGATGGGAAGAAAATTAATATAATTTGCACAAGAAGAGGACAGAACTCATCAGAGTAAGTCCATAGGTGATGAGGAGGCATAGCCTTGTCTCCTGGCATGTGAGAGTTTATGGACCAGTTGGAGCCACACATCCCAGCCTGGAGCTGCACTCTGGCATCTTTTATCTTTATTTAGGGAAATAGCAGCAAATACTCCCAATCCCCATGATTTCTGCACCAGCATCTTTAAGGTCTCACTGTTGAGTCACAATGACTGCAATGACAAGGTACTTGGGGCAGGAATGGGTATTTCCATGATTCTGGCCGAGGCATCGCTCGTCCCCCGCGGCGCTCGCTGAAGGTGACGGCAAAACGGAGTTCACAACCTGAGGAGCGATTGCCGGCTGTAATAGTGTGTCACGTATTAAGGGAGCATGTTTGAAACCACGTTATATTATTAAAATTCATGGGAGTGATTTATAGGGGTTTTTAAAAACAGCAGCTTGCCAATATAAATTGGCTTAGGAAAGTCAACTGTAATCCACCCAGGTCCAAATAATGACATTTCCTCCAATACATCCAAAAAGCTGAAAAGCAGAAAATAATATCCAGGCTCCAGAGATAAGGCGAGCACCCAAGGGAAAAAGGACTCTGAAATATTCATGCAGCTGTAGATTGGATGGTGGAAATGGCCATTCCCAACGGCTGCGTTTAGGGACTGATGAATTTAGTTACTGTACCTTTATATTTATCGCTCAATAAACAAGACAAGCTCCTTTACAAGGCCGAGCAAGACTAATTTAGCTATTTTAGCACTAAGGAAATGGCTTTCTGGGCAAGGCGAGGGGTTGGTAATTTTGCATGAAATTAGGAGACTTTTAATTTAGCCAAGGCAGCGAGCACTGGTAGGGTCTGAAAGTACTGGGAATAACAGGGCTGGAGATGAGATCTGAGGATTAAATCCCCCCTGGAGCAGTGGGGTTGGGGTACTCACCCTGGATTTTGGGGGACCCCACACTGAGAGAGAGCAGAGCCTTTCCAAGCCGCCTGCACCTGCTGATGAAGATGTTCCAGCTCTTGATTTTTAAGATGATATTTGGAGGCTTAGGCCATTGCTGTAAAGGTTTTACAGCAGCCGTGCTGGAATCAAGCGTGGCTCTGTAAAAGTGTCAGCAAATGAAGCAGTGATGCCCAAGTGGTATTAATGCCAAAATGACCTTTTTGATAGTTAGGGCTTTATGGGATGTTATAAATTCTCCCTGTGTTGGCAGGGTTATAACTAGGACATTAGCAGTAACATCTCCAGCGAAACCTGAGGCAGGAATGCAGTGTTTGGAGCTGAAAACACCCAACTTAGTTTTTTTTTGAGTGTTTCTGTAACTGAAGAGTTGAGGCGTTTCCAGCAGAAATTTGAATGCACAATGTCAAAAGGAGATTGCTTGTACTAAAGACAAGTTTTGAGCACTCAAGTAGGGTTTTTTTGAGGGCTCTTAATATTCCCAACAGCCCAAAATCAAAGTTATTTAAAAGTATTGCTTGGGGTTTTTTATTTCCTTAGTTTCTAAGACTTCAGATTAATATTGTCAAACCTTTTTTTTATTGCCATGAAGGCAGGGAAAGTCCTTTTTAATGAAAGCCACAAGCTCCATACAATACTTTGACTCTGCAGCTGCTATCTGCAGTACCAGATTTCACTGAAGTTACATGAAAATCCCCCGAGTGAGCCCACTCTGATCTTTTTTTCACCTCTTGTGTTGCCACTGGGAAATAAAATCAGTTTTTATGCTGGTATTTATTATGAAGTATATATTTAGAGAATCCATGCTGCAATTTAGCAGTTCCAAGAGCTTTGGGAGTTGTTTGAAGCAACTTTTCACTCACCTGCTTATTGAAACCTCTTTAGAAAGTGCTGCTGGGCTCAATCTTGCTCATTTGTTCCCCACAGCCTCTACTTTGCCTGTCCTTTGGCATCAAGGGCAGCAGCAGCACATGAGACAGTGGCAGGAGGGTGGCTCATGGTTCACAGCCCATTTTGGGGCAGGGATACATCTTAGAATCCCAGAATGGTTTGGATTGGAAGGGACCTTAATAATCATTCTGTTCCCACCTCTTGCCATGGGCAGGAACATGTTCCTCTATCCCAGGGGGCTCCAAGCCCCATCCAACCTGACCTTGGATACTTCAGGGATGGGGCAGCCACAGCTTCTCTGGGCAATTGTGCCAGGGCCTCCCCACCCTCACAGGTGCTGCCCCTTAGCACTGCAGGCAGTGGGAAAAGCAGCTGCAGCAATAGCTGAGCAAGAGCCAAGATTAATTGGAAAATGATTTGCACTTCTAAGCACAGGTGTTACACTGTGATCCTGGAGGTCTCATCTCACCCAGCTCCCATACTCCAGCAGGACTCTGCTGATGGCTTCACTGGAGTTTATGAGCAAAACATCAAAATAAAAACCCCTCAGCCCTTAAATGCTGAATTTTGGAAGCTGCTCTTTGAGAGGAGCCAGATTCATCACCACTGAAGTGGTGATGCCCCAAGTTGCCCTGGACAATCCCCACACCACAGCCCTGCACGTGAAAAGAAAAGCTCCACACAGGCTCATTTATTCTAGTTTTATTTTTCTTGTACAAGTAGCCACAGGCTAAAATCTAAACAGAGCAACTACAAAAAACCTGGGTTTTATTTTATTATTATTTTTTTAATACAGAGCTAACAATCGTGGGATCAGTGGGATTTCACTATCACGACAGTTCAAAGTAAGAAAGGTAGAAAATAATAAACAGTAGAAAAGTGCTTTGCAATTTGGGTTTTTAGTATTACTGCTAACAGTTGATTCCCAAAAAGGACTGGGACAAAGGTTTAGCATTGGTTTTATGATGATTTTCTTACAAACATAAAGATATTGCAAGTTTAAATGATGGAAATAGGATCAAAGTACAAATCCCTCTTTGCTTTTTAAGTCAGACCCTGATCCAAAGCCCCGTGAAATCAGGTTTGTCCCCGACTCGCTGGGCTTTGCACCGGCCCCGTCCCTTCTTCCCACACGATGCCGAAGCCCAGGCTCTGCCCTTGGAGTAAACCTGGAGCCATTTCCCTGATTCCCAGTGTTCCAGGGGGTTTCAGTGCCATGGCCCTATGCCAGCAGTGCTTTTGGCTGGGGGTGCTGGTGCTTCACTTGTCCCCATCTCCCTGCCCGCAGCTCCAGCCCAGGCACCTTCCTTTTCCTTTCCCTTTTTTTAATTTGGCGGGTGAGGGAAATAAATGAGCCGGCATCAAGTTGCTCGATGGGATCTGTAACCTGCCTGCTCCGGCGCGCATGGGGATGGATAGATTTCCACACACTGTTTGTACAGATGAAGTGAGGAGCTCCCCCCCTTTGTTTTCATAAGCTTTTAATTTCCTTTTTTTAACTAATTTTCCCAGACTTAAGTGCTGTCAGAGAGGGCTCAGACACTGCACTGATCCCCCCTGAAATGCCATGGGATGGTTATCCCAGAGGAATACCCCCACAGGCAGCAAAACTCTTCCCTTCACTATCCAGAGGCATCAACACTTCGTAGCTTCTCTCCTCTTTTATTGCCAACTTAAAACCTACAGTCCCTTGGTATAATTTTGGGTGGAAGCTTTAAAATTCCAAACTGGTCCAGCACTTAAATATATCAGCCCCTTTACAAAATAAGGAAGAAAGATAATGGTAGACAAATAAATACCTGAATCCAACAGTGTGAAAATACCCTGTCACAGCAGAAAACTATTCCCTGTTCAACTAAAGATAATGTGGATACTATCCCTGAGGAAGCAGCCATCTCTGGTTAACTTGAGATCTTCAAGAATAGGTTGTGCCCATTATGGGTTACCAAAAATAATAATAATAATAAAAAAAAAAACAGCTTTTGGATATTTATTCCTTCCTATAATTTCATCTCACCACAGCCAGAAAATAAAGAGGGTTTTTGGGATCAGCTGAGAAAAGGCAACAGGTTGAATTAGTGTAATTATTTGAAAAATTCTATAAGGATGAGATTCCTACCCCAAACATGGGTAGTTTCCATCAGTTTGCACTGGATACAACACCTGTCTGTCATCCAGTGATTTTATCTCTGGGTAGACCTGATTCCTCCCATCAGGAAAAAGTGTGGGGAAAAAAAAGGAATAAGAAACCTGGCAAGCTGTTCCTTAAATGTTGTGGTATGTAAAGGAGTGTGAAGGGAGTGGTGCCCTTGGCTGGCGGGTGGGCGCTGATGGTGAAAGGCGCTGGGAACCACCCTGGGACTGTCTGGCTGCCTCAGCCTCTGGTCTGGGGACATCAAATGATGCCTCCACTCCTTTCCTGTGGCACAGCCCATCTGCAGCACACGAGGACATGCTGTCCAAATACAATATCCACCCAAATACAATGTGTCTACCCCAGTACAACTTGTCTACTTGAGTACAACTGTGCCCCGAACACAGAACAAAATTCCATCAGTTTCCTTCAAAACCAGGGCAGCAGTTTGGATGAACGAAGGACAGACTGTTCCCCATGCTGAAACCAAACACAAGCTCTTTTTAAATTTTTTTTCTTTCTCATTTCACAGATTAAGGGCAAGACATATGCTAGATGATGTTTTCCCAAGTTTTGGGTCGGGACAGCTTTGTCTGCAGCCCCCGTTCAAGCACTGCAGTACAGCGAGTGGGGCTGTTATGTGTCACTTTTCCAGCTTAGTGGCAGCCAGAGACACAAAGCCAATATGTAATTTTGAGTGGGTTTTTTTTGCCCAGTTTGGTGGACTTAGGTAATTTAGGGAAGACCATGGATCCTCATGGATCACCAGACTTCAGCCTCATCCCTTCAGGGACTGAGCTGCCACAACCGTCTGTGTTTGGTCCCAATGGTACGAATTAACAAGAGCAGAAAAGAAACCCCAAAAAAGAGGAAAAGCTAAACATCTAAAAAATAGTCTTTAAAGATTTACATCCATCTTCAACCATCTCAAACCAACACAGAATCTGCATTGGTTTAAGCCACCAAGTTTCTGCATAATTAAAAAACAACAAAAGAAAAAACTCTACTCTTGACATACTATTATATTCCAACTAGTCAAATGGCACAGAATTTCCCTTTAATAAAAGGAAGTAGTGACAAATACTTGTTACTATTACAATATCACAATAATATGATATTAAATTAATAGCATGTTCACAGCTCCAGGAAGTCTGAGCTGAACACTACTCTAGGTTCTGTGTTCACTTTGGCAACGGTACTTATTCAATGTGAACGGCGGTGTTACACACACGAAATAAACAATAAAAAGAAAAACTGGGCTGGAGTGGGAGCAGGATGGTGGGACAGGATCGGGTTATCTTTGATATGAGGTTATAACTTGAGCTGTTTGGTGTCGTCTCCTCCCTCCTGCCTTGCCCTAATCCTCTAGCTCCTGCGATGGGTTGGGCTGTGCTCTTGGTCTCACACAGGCTTTTCCCCCACAGTCCCTTCCCAGGCTGTCTCGAGGTCCAGCATCACAGGTGTGAGCAGGGATCATCTGACAGCCCATTAGAGCCTCTTTGGTGGGGTGGGGAAAGGCTGTTTCGGGGTGTTAATGCCAAAATTTAACCTCTGCATCTTTTCTGTTCTGCTTGATGTTTACAGGAGGACAAATTTTAATGGAAGAGGGCTAGGAACACTGAGCCTGAACAGCTCCTTGCTCTTGAGGTTGGTGCCATTACATCTGCTTGGGCCAAGCTGGATGAGGACAGAGTCCTGCTCCCAGGTAACCCTGCCCAGCACCAGAACTCGGCTCAGGGAAGAGGCATTTGCTCAGCCTCCTGTATATTGTACTATTTACACAGCCATTAGTTGCATCCCATTGCCAGCTGGGCAGGTGATGGGGGTGTTTTTGACACAAAGGACTCTCCCACTGGTACCATTTAGAAAAATACAATTCATACTTCTTTAAAACTTAAATTCATTTCCTTTCCTGATTCCGTTCACTGTCCTTGTGAATACAGCAACAGTTTGATTTACCACCACCTACACAAAGAGATCAAACCTTCACATTTGCCTGGATTTAACCACCTCACACAGCAGGGAAAGGGCTGCCCTCCAGCACCAGCTGGCACCCGGTGTCCCTGTGCCCTGTGTGTGCCCCCATCTCACCCATGGACGATGCTGATCACACACTGACCCACAAGGCTGCACCATGCCAGGACAACCCAACCTCCACAGTGTCAGGTTGGTGGTTGATCTCTGGAGGGGACAAACCCTCTCTTTGGTGTCAGGAGCTCCTCTGCCCACTGTGGGCATGGGGAAGGGGCAGCTCTGGCAGCCCCTGGCATCCTCCTTGCCTTGTCCTTCCCAAGGAACTGAGCCCCTTTTGGCTCCACTCATCCTTTGGACGTTCTCCTGTGGCTGGAAAGGCGGTGGAGGTGCTGGGGGCAGCTCAGTAGCATCTCAAGGGGTTCTGGAAGTGCTCTATTGGGGTTTCCCCATGGGTGCTCCTGATAGCAGGGTAGGCTTTGGGACAAGACAGTGATGTCCAGGTTCCCACCTCCCAGGGGTGTGTTGTGCTGCTGGCACACCAGCACACACCATAGATCATCCTGCTGGGAATTAGCCCTGGGAGCAGCACACTGATGGGGCAGAAGGTTGCTCTAGCCCCAGCACTGGAATCTGAGCACCCCATCCCTTCAAAACCAGGATGGACCAGTGCCCACATCAGCCCTGGAAAGGCAGTGGTGCCAGGGAGCCACAGGGCATCACACTGCTTGTCTGTGACAGCCCCAACAGTCTTTAAAGTAAAAAACCACAACACGAATCTCCGCCACACAAAATCACCCTGGAGCCCCCAAAAGTAAAGCTCATAACACCAGTGAAGCATCGTGCTTCATGTGGGGCTGGGTGGGAGAGGCAGGAATTGGGGGAGAGGGGAGGACACACACACCCACACACACACACACCCACACACACGAGTTTCTCTCAAGCTTGAGGTAGAACATTGCTTTCAAAGGTTTGGAAGTGCTTTACATGGGAACAACAACAAGGAAGCCACCAAGGTGGCGGGTACAGAGCGTGACTGCTGAGGTAGGACCATGCTTGTACTGACCAAGTGCTATGCTACTTGTTTGTTTGAACACGAAGGAAGACGCAGGTATTTCTGCTTCCTAGAAGACATTCATTCCGGTTGAGGTAGGTTCTGAGTTCACTCGGGTTGTCTGTCCAAGTCTTTCAGTAGCCCTCAGGCATCCTTTGACACACACACACTTTTTTTTTTCTTTTTTTTTCCATATTATTTAGAGTTAATCAGCAAAAAAAGTATCCTGAGAAATAGCAAAAGTGTACAAAATCATCAAATTCATGGAGAGACAGCCTTCCTAGGCCTCCATTTTTGGAGTCAAGTTAGAAGGATTTTTCCAAATCCAGTCTTCTGGAAATAAAAAATAGATCCAAAAAGTACTCCTAAAGCTGCTGATCAGGAAAAACTCTGGGATGCCAAGAGATGGGGGCTCCACCGTATCCCCAGTCTGTCAGAGACTGGAGAGTTTGCCAAACTCTGCCAAGGAGTCTGTTAGGTAGCAGCTGTGGGGAAAATCCATCCTGACCAGTCTCCAGAGAGCCATCATTGGAAGAAACACATTGAGAGGCTCGAGAGAGGTCAGAAAGATAAACTTCACAGAGTTTCCAAAAGGCTGTATACATATATATATATATTTATATATATATATAAAAATAAAGCAAAACAAAAAAATAACAATCAGACCGTAGAAATCTTCAATTGACCTGAGATTGACAACTCGTAAAGACATCACCAGCCGTGGGTTTGGTTTCTGGTAACTCCTACAAGAGGCTTCGAGTCTTGGCAGTTTTATCCTTCATTGGCAGGACCGTGGTTGGGAGCTGGAGCAGCAGGACTGCTGCCATGGGGGTTTTTTGGGAGGGGCTCTGGCTGCTCCTCAATGATGCTGAACTCATCCAGAGGGAGTGTGGAGATCTGGGTTTCGTCATGGGGGGCTGACAGGCTGTGAGCCGACTGGAGAGAGAGAGAAGGGGACAATGCAGTGACAGTGACAGTTACAGCTCTCCGATGCACAGCCAGGTGTGCTCCCATCCTGCTGGACTTACCGTCATTCCCTTCTCCTGCTGCTCCTGGGACGGGGATGCTGGGAATAACCTCTCCAGCTCGTTCATATCCAGCTGCTTTCCATTCAAGTCTCGGTCGTCCCTGTCTCTACGAGTGGCCCCGTTCAGGACAAGGCCTGTGGCACTCCGCTGACTCCGGGGGATCTGAGGGGTTGAAAGCTGCTCCTGCACATTTTTGCACATCAGCAGCCTGAAAAATAAAGAGATGGAGCCTGAGAGTGAGAGGTGATTCATCCTCTGTTCCTTCCCCAAGGCTAGCATCTGCCTTATCCCTGTGCTACATTCCTTCATCCTTCAATCCATCCTATAAAGTCCAACATAGCACTGGGGATGTGAGACTCAGATGGGCACACCCACAGTACCAGGGACCATCACCCCTTGTGAACAGTGGCATGAGCATCCCTACCTTCCTCGGTACCCAAACATAAGGAAGAGGATGCAGAAAATGATGCACGTGACACCAATGTGGATCCCGATGATGATGCCAGTTGTGGAGGTTTTATTGTTCTGCTCATCCTTCATGCAGTCACAGGGAGGATTCAGCACTGTCAGGAAAAAGTGGATAGGTCAGTGGTGCTACTCTTCTATTGCTCCTCCAGCTTTTGGGGAGCCCAGAGCCAAAGACAGAGCCTTGGGCAGTGCTGGGAGCTGTGCACAGAAAGAGGAGAACCACGTGGGAAGCAGGGGTTTGCTGCCTGCCTATGCATCTCCCTTGCTCAGCAGCCCAGGAAGGGAGACACAGCAAGCACAGGACTGGAATATCTGTAGTGAGCCAGCCCCATTACCTGGCTACTGTCATTAGACACAATTAATGAAAAAAAACCCACTCTGATCTTAATTTTTGCAATACCCCATGCTAAACTGGGAGGTAAGAGGCAGCCACCACAACAAAGCAGGCTGAAACCTGATGGAGTAGACAGATGCCAATGAGATTAGTATTTACTCTAGCACAGACAGAAGAGTAATAACTATCTCTTGAAGATATTCCCACTGGAGGCTTAAAAGGCTTCCAGGAGCAGCAGGATGTTTTTTACACATAGATGAATATGAAAGGTGTGATCAGTTAAGGGATTCCCTCTAGAGGTTTCTCCTTTGCTGCTACATAATACAGAGCTCACGCTCTGTAGCCATTTCCCTTTCCAAAGCCACGTGTCCTCCTTTTTGACCAGTGAAGGCAAAAATATCCAGGAGATCTCCAGGAAAGCCGAGATGCTCAGTGCACCACGTCTCACCTGAGGATGACAGCTGGTACCTTATGCATGGGAGGTTGTTCATGCTCATAGCCTCACCTCTGTCTCAAGCTTAGGGGACAAACCTGGCATGTGCAAAACATTTTGTTTGTCTTCTCCCCATTGGTAAAAAAGCCATCCAGGTGCTCTTAGCCCTGCAGAATTTTGCCTCAGCATTATTTTTGATGTTGAAAATAAGTGGCTGAAGGTAAGATGAGGGTAATGCCACATTACCACAGATGAGGGGGCACACAGGATGCGTTTGGCCTCAGCACCTTCCTGCAGAGCTGTTTCCCTAACCAGCACCCAGGTCCCATCTCACCTGTCCTCTCCACGGTTTCCCTCAGGGACACAAAGCGGACGGTGGAGTTTCCATCCCCGTGCTGGTTGTAGGCGAGGAGCTTGACTTCGTACACCACCGACGCGTCTGCCCGGGGGGACACAAGAGGGACAGTTCAGGTGTGACCATGAGCCTTATCTCCCCCAGTGATGCTTATTTGGGAAAAGGACATCTTACCAAATACACACAAAGTGCTGCAAACAAGTACCCGCTGCTGGGGATGCACCCACAAAACCTGGGGGACAGCTGCAGCATTTTAGGGGTTGGGCTACACAATCAAGCTCTCTCCTGCAAGTCACAACAGGGTGGGGAGGGGACATGGATCAAGGTGTCACCATACTCACCCAGGTGGGTAATGTTGTAGGCTGTGATGTTGCTGGCCAGGAGCACTGGACCTGTGTACTGGGAGAGGTGGACTTTGCGGTAATACAGCTTGAAGCCTTCGTGCTGGCCCAGTTTAATGGAGGGCTCCCAGGTCGCCTGCACGGTGGTGCTGTTAATGACTTTAATAAAGAGGGATGGCATGGCTGGGACTGAAACAGAGAGAGAAAGACAGTGGGTTGCATGTGCTTTTTCAGTCTCATGATGAGAAATTCCCCTGCAGCCTTTCCCTGCAGTCACTGCACCAAAGAATGTGTCAGCTGAGACTGAGAAAAATCAGAGCAAACCAGAATCTGGTTTAACAGCTTTGAACTTCTTCAAGGAGCTGGAGGAGTTTGCAAGGGTTCCCTCTGCTCAGATCAGCAAGCAGAAACTACTTTTACACTTTGGCTGCAATATGATGCTCAGTCTGGCCGGGTCAGGGCAGGAATGCAGCACTTTGGCAATAAGTTCTCAAATTCCAATTTTTTGCCCTCACCCTGAGGCACAGACCTTTCAGAGTGATTAATCCCCCTGGGAGGAAGGAACCAAAAGGGATGGAGCTGGAGACATCCGTCTTAAAAGTGTGCTAGGTACCTGCACTGGCTTGCAGGGGGCTTGCTCTCCCCATCAGCTTTAGGAGGGAGATTTGTGACTGTGCTGGGGACTCAGGAGAGAATCAGAGGATCTTCATCAACAGCCCTAAACAGCTGAGCAGCCTGAGATCCCTGCACAGCTGGGGCTGGCTTGTTTTGGGAGGCAGGCACTTACCTGGCCTGAGGGGCACATTGGGGGTTAGCTGGGAAGATGTCCCTGCTGCTGATTCAAAGTCCACCAGGAACATGCTCCAGTCAATGCCCCAAAACCCTGCCCTATTTCTCGAGGTGTGCTGCAGAGGGGGTCAGACCATTCCCTCTCCAAATCCCCAAAAAGCTACCTGGCCCCATCCTGCCCCATTGGTCTTGCTTGAGAGGCAAAGATCTGCAAATTAAACCAAATTTTCTTGTGATACCTGGGTTTTCCAAAGCTGGCTCTGCCCCAAGCCCAGCCTTGTGCCCCGGGTAACACTGGAGCACATAGCTCATGTTTCCCCCTCCCTCCCTTTCTCTACACTGATCACACCAATACCAGATGTGTCTCAGCAGGACATTTCACTGATGATTTTTTTTTTCTCATTTCCACAAAACACCCCCAGGCTAAACTGTCCCATCAACTCCCCAATCTTTGGCACCATCCAGAAGGTGCAAAGCATGAGGTGCCGCAGGCTCTGCCTCTGCCCAGGGCTCTGCTCCAGCACCGGCACCAGGAGGGAGAAAAGTTTTTGGGCACCAAGCTCAGCTCACCCCACAGCAAAATCATCCAGCAGAACAGCTCTACTTCTCCAGCAGCCTCCAGGCTTTGAGTGGAGCTATTTTTCCAATCCCACATGATGACAAGCTTAGCAATTCCCACATACAAGGCTTGCTGGGCTTGCACTGGACCAAACCTGCTTTCTGGCTTGTTTCTCCCCAAAGGGTCTCTAAGGATGAGCAGTGCAAACCTGGCCTTTGGCACAGAGTTCAGCACAACCATTAGTGAGTGATGGGGAAAAGCAGATGAAACGTGGCCATGTCAGTCTAAGACTGATGAGAGCTAAAAAGGGCATTTCCTCAATTTAACAGTAAAACTGCACAGCACAACTGTTTGCCTTTTCCTGGGTACTGAGAGCTCAAGCTTTCCCATGAGGAGATTTAGAGGAAGGATGGATGCCTCTCCAGCTGAGCAGGAATGTCTGGGCAATCCTGTCTCCTCTCAAAGTGATGCTCTCCTTCAGGCTGCAGAGGCTTTGCTTGATGTTCTCTGAATAAGTCCATGGAGATGAACAAGTCCCTGCTGACTGCCACGTATCTCCACATGGATTCAGGAGGAAAGACCCAGTGTTCTGGGTCACATAAATGAGATCTCATACTGCTTGACTGCTGCCAATGGGGAAAAAATGGGCTGAAGTATTCCTTCTTGATAGGATTTATTCTGATGTGCATTTCATTGCTGGGAAAGCTAAACTTAACAATTCCTGGGTGCAAAACACAGAGTAAATTCTATTTATATCAGAATGTGCCATTCCTCCCAAGGCTGCGTATTTTTGCAATCCAATTAAATACTCCTTTTTTCTTATTCTCCCAATTCCCTCCAGGGCAAAAATCCCCGCTCTGAGAGGTTGGACCCTTGCTTAAAGCATCACTTTTCCAGCCACGGGTGAAAACACCACAGAAAGGGAAATTATCACATTATCCCATGGACAAAGAAACACTGATGTGGGCCATCCTGATTTGTGAAGAGTTGGCTTTATTTTATGGTTGCAGAGCCTTACATTTAATAAAAACCACAAGAATATCTCTCCTTCAAAATATGGAATAGAATGTATTTATTCAAACTTTGAGTATATATATATATATATATGTATAATACTGATTATAGGTATATGCACTCGCAGAATGCACGTGCTGTTTATAATGTGATTACACAAATAAGTGTATACAATGGAATATATCTGTCTGTGTGTAAATATATGTACACACACCAGCAGATAGGTGCTTCACAGAAGTATATATTAGACATAATATGGAGCTAATATAAGTGAGGCATCTCCCTCATGCTAAGGGCTGGGATACTTGTTTTCCTCTTCCGTGCTGTTTGGAATTTTCCCCAGGTCATTTCAACTTTCTTCTTGAAGGCGTCTTTAGCCGAAGATGACTAAAGGAACAGTCTTCATCCTAGAGAAATGTCAAAAAGTCCTGGAGAAAACCCTAAAAAGCATTAAAAGACAAGAACAAGGAGTGTGTGCTGCTTAATGAAGCAGAGAGCGTTTGAGATTTAAAATACCATGGCATTTGTGAAATGGCATAAAGGAGAACGACAGGGAAGAGGCAGGAGGGCCTTCCCAGAGAGTGAGGTTTATGGAGGAGCACAAGGTTCACTCAAGTCCCTTCTCTACAGCATCTTCCCTTCTACTTTCCATCCAAAATCAGCACTGGCACAAAGGAAGGAGCACCGTGTCTCTAGAAAGCATCAGAGGCTTCAGCCAAGCACCCTCTCAGCATATTGCCAGCCCTGAGAAGCTGATGGCCCCAAGCCAAAAGTAACCCTGCTCCTCTGTTTTCTGTAGAGTATTTCATATTCCTGCTCCAAACAATACCAGCATAACATGGTCATTCAGACCAGTGTCCAGCTGGCAGCATCTCTGCTGCCCTGGCTTCACTGAGCTGTCCCTGGCTGCCAGATATGGCATCTTGGAAAATCCATCCTTTTCTGAAGCTGTTAGCTCAGATCCAGGGGCTCCCCAAGCTCAGGGGGGACTCAGCTCTCCTGTGCATGTTGGGAGGGCACAGGGTGAGAAGGCTTGGCCATGAGAAGAGACAAATCTGCAGTGAAACCTGAATTTGGTGACAAAAGCCACCAGGCCCTGGCTCTCGGAGGTGCTCTCTCCTCGGTGAGCAGAAGGCAACAGACACCCGAGTGAAGCAAAGTGAAATAATGAAGCCAGAACTGGGGCTTTTAAATATTTTTACCTTCCTACAAAACAAACACAGGCTGGGGTTGAGTGAGCTGAACCAAGCCAGCTTGTCCATCCAGGACAGGGAGCTAATTCTTGAAGCTTTGTTACACTGGACAAGCCTTTTTAAAAGGATAGCAGGACAGAGATACCTTAAAACTTCAGAGAGCCAGGAAATTTATGATCTCATTACCAGATACCTAACTATTCCTGTCATGATTGAGGGTAATAATGACAAAAAGTCCTCTCTCACTTGACCTGGACTTCTGCAGAGTCACCAGGCTCTATAGAGCATGGCTGGCTTGTAGCTCCTGGGGCTGAACTTAGAGCATCGGGTCAAGGAGTTTCAAGCTTTGCCTTAGCCCATCCTTCTGCCTCTAAATTGTGAGGAAAAACAAACTCTAAGGGTGACTGATTCCCTGCAGAGTACCAAGGAAAATAAACTTGCAGAGCAACAACCCAGCGGGCAAGGATTTACTGGTGTTTTTGCTTAAATTCTGTAATAAATATCTGCAAGGGCTGAGAACAGAATGAGAACTAGATCCCCCACCTGGAAGTCAACACACTTCCATTTGATCCTAAATAACATCCTCACACCCAAGGCCCTCTCTGCTGGAAATTCATAATTACTGAATGTTCATAAAAATGATTCCTAAGAAATTAGTCTCCATATCTGAGACAAGCCAGGATTCAGAAATAGATGAGTCTCTAAGAAAACATTCTTCCACTTCTGACTAACATACCACACTGGGGCTCTGGTACCTGTGTGCAAGGGTCCTATTTTAAAACACCCACTGTCTTACTGGGGAAGCTAACTGGTGGCCAAGTCAGGAAAAAAAAGCCTTAGAGATGACCCTAACTTTCCCCTGAAACAGAAAGCTGCTCCAGGGTGCAGATTTGTAGGTCAGGACAGCTCAGCTCTAGTGTGACTTGCCCTGGATAGAGCAGAAAATAATAAAATCTTTGAAAGTGTGGCACTTATCAAGTAAGAGCTGTGAGTACCAGAGCTGCTGGAAGATGATGAGATGCTGCTTGAGCAGGAAGTCTGCATTTAGCAAGGAGTATAGGAACAGCCCAGAGCAGCTGCAATGCAGAGGCCAGGCAGGTTTGCACTCACCCCCTGCTACAACATCAGCTGGGAGAGGCGATGCTGTGTTTAATCAGTCAACCCCCCTGCAAGGATACAAGTGAGTTTGACACAATATCCCAGAGTACAAGGAGCAGCAGGAACAAGGAGCAGCAACACCACAGGCTACAGTGCCACAGCGCTGCGGGGCGGTGTCGGGGTGAGCGGCGCCGCTGTTACGCACAGCGGGCGTCGGCGTCTGAGGGTCCCTGCGCAAAGCGTTCCTTACCTTCCCCCAGCGTGCTCACCACCGTGACTTCTGAGGCTTTGCTGGCACCCCGGGAGGTGTAAGCCTTTATATAAAAGCTGTAGCTGGTCGAGGGCTCCAGATCAGTCACTAGCTGCTGGAAGGTGCTCTTGCTAACAGCCTCCTGGTACTCCATCTCTACGGGATCTGAAATGCAAAGGGAGAGAGAACTGAGTCATGTTAGGCTTTGCAATAGGTGAAGAGAATAAATATATGTTGCAAGCAGTAATTTTGGTCCCTGGGTGGATATGGATACCACACACATTTCTGCTTACATTTCAAGGCCATTGAAATTGGTAATGTTGGGACTTGGTTTTGAGCAACCTGGTCTAGCGGAAGATGTCCGTGCCTGTGGCAGGGGTTGGAACTGGATGATCCTTAAGGCCCTTTCCAACCCAAACCATTCTATGTTTCCCTTATTCTGTGATCTCTGCACGCTTTGCCAGAAAGCTACATGGGCAGCAAGATTTGGCAATGCAGCTTCATCCTCCCCACCCTTTTGATAATTACAATAGTATATTTAGTATTTGCAGGTATTTACAGTGTATTTACAGCCTCATCTCTACCCTTCAGAAACTGAGAGGTGACAGAAAACACTGATGGCAGCATGAACCACTACAGTGCAGACCTGGTTTTACGTGGGCTGTGTTGCTGCATTACGGGAAGGCTGAGGGTGCCCTGGGCAGTGGGTGTAGCACTGTACCTGCAGCTTTCCGGATGTGCAGCACGTAGCCAATGATCTCCTTGGTGTTCTGCAGGGGCTTTTCCCAGGACACCTGGATGGTGGTTGCAGAGACAGTCTCTGCCCTCACGCCCTGAGGAGGGCTGGGCAGCCCATCAGCCCACAGCACGGTGAGGCGGGCACTGGCCTGCGTGGAGCCCGCGCTGTTCTCGGCCAGGCACTGGTAGATGGCTTCATCCGCCTGGTTGATCCCATAGATGGAGAGAGTGCTGTGTGGGGACATGAGAGGGACAAGCATCACACTGACTGCCATGGTCCCCATGCTGGCTCCCATGGCAGGGCATCCCATGGCCTCTGTTTCCACAGAAAGCTTTCAGGAAGCTATGGTGGTTTTGGGGAAGGAGAAGTCCAGGAGGTGGATTTGTCATTCCCTAAAAACCGTGACTGAGCAGTTTATCTGTCCTGACCTGCAGATACTGTGGTTCAGATATAGCCAGATGTGGACAGAGAGTGGGACAGGGACCAGCAGGATGTAAAGGTGTGGGTTCAGGAAGATCCCAGCCACACCACAGAGCCAGCTCTGTGGCAAGTGCATCCACACAGCCAAAACAGCTTAAACTGGCTTAGCTCCAGTACACACCAGTGAGACCCATCCAGGCACTGCACGTGGTTGCTAAGCCAAGTCCAATCAAACACAGCCAGAAAGCCCTCTGGTGATGCTATAATTGCATTATAGCACATTAGAGCTGTCTAAGGGTAACACTGGGATTAGCTGATTTATCCAGCAGGGTTACAGCCTCAGCTCCTGCTTCTGCACTTCCAGAAACATCATCACCATGAGCCAAAAGCCAAAGCCTAGGAGCAAGTCACAGGTTTTGTCTGCAGAACCTCTGAGTGTATTTTTGATGCTGGTGCATCAAGGCTTGCTGCCTCCCAGGGAAACAACCAGAGCAGCTCTTCCAGCCTGCTCTTGGGGGCTTCCATATCAGGTTTAGATGCTCTTTTCATCATCCAAGAAAGGACAGGCACTGACTACCCTGGAAAACACCCTTAAAGCAGGGGAAAAGCCAGACATGTACCAGCCTCCCAAATGAGCATATTCTTGAGCATGGTGCCCATCTCTGCACAGGGACAGCCAGAGTCCTTGTACATGTGGCCACATGAACTGGAGGCCCTTTCTGCACTGCAGCACCCTCCAACAATGGCTGGGAACAATTGGAGCAAGTTTAGGGCCAGCTCAAGAGTTGCACCATCCAATATCTTTAAAACAATACCAGTGAATACTGACTCAGAAATAATTGTGTGCCACATTAGCTCTGTCTTGCTATTTGAATGTGGAAAGCAGCTTTTCTTAATAACGTCTGCTCACAAACAGGGACCCATCAATGAAAGCTCCACTCAAAGCCAAGCCAGGAACAACACGATTCAAGATGTGAATCCATCAGACACAAGGCCTCCTAAAGAAATAATTAAATACCAAGTGTATCTCCCTTCTCAGGCATAGCATGGTCCCTGTCACCAGTGGGTACAGCTCTGAGCTGAAGTTGGAGAGGCAGATTTGACACTGGAGATGTTTTTTTACCCAACTCTGAGGCAACAGCTCAGGTTATGGTAACATCTGTCTACAATGCCTTTGGTCCTGGGAGGGTGTTCTTACACACAGGACATCCTTGGGAAAACTTCAGAAGCTCACATCAGCTTTTTTTCACTTTTCTGTAAGAAATGACCCACAGCTAATGAAATCCACATCCACTACTTGCTTCTAAGGAGAAACAAATTACTTTCTTCTCCTGCAGTGAATTCTAGGTGGACCTGGAACTTAACTGCACATGAGTAAATCCCAAGCATCCCTGCTGATGCAGGGGACACTTCAAGGCTTTTTGGGAATCACAATCAAAGCTGCCTTTTATGTAAATGAAAAACTGAACATTGGAAGTGGAAATGATAAATAACCTGCCACTGCCTGCCTGTATGTCAGAACAAATGCTTCTTCTAATTGCAGCAAAATATTGGTCTTCATATATTAAAATTTATTATTGCTGTTCATTTAACATTCCTATTTCTGCCTTGCAAATTATTGGGGGCCATGGTGAGTGAGCAAATGTTTAACAGTCATCTATTTATGTCCTGTGCCTTTGTTTCCTTGGAAACATTGTAAATGGAATATCAAATGTGATGGTTTCAGCTGATATGGTGATTTTCGAGAATCAGCCCTAAGCTCCTCTCATAGCCACGGGCTCAACGTATCTGATTAAATGGAAGGAGAAAGGCAGAGCTGGGAGAGGGCGCGGGGAGGAAGGACCCGATGTGTGGCTCAGCTGTGTCAACAAGGGCTGACTCCTGTGAGGACAGATGGCAGAAGGCAGAATTACGCCATCCCAGAGCTGCACTCCCAGCCCTGCACAAAGCAGATGTGTGGAAGGAGCAGCAGCACTTCCTTCTGCCCCGTCAATGCAGGGATTATTTCCATGTGGCTGCTGTGCATCTGGGCACCCAGAGCAGCCAGGCTGGGCTGCCACACGGGCCAAGAGCAGCCGTAAGCTTACCAAGCACAAAGCAGATCTGGACCAAGGAGTATTTAGGCTCTGCTGCCTCCAGGTGCATTTACTTGCTCTGCTTAGAGAGAAGAAGATGTGGAGGGAGGAAGAGGGGAGCTAGGCTGAAAAGCAGTACAAGGAAGCTGATGGCAGTGCTGTGATTCTGTGGCCAAAGACTTCTCTCTCCTGGGAGGATTTGGGGGTGAGCAAAGCTCCTCATGTAGGACACAGATGATGTGAAGGATGCCAGTGGTCTTGGAAAGATGGCACTTGGCCACTGGGACTTGGAGCTGAGCAGAGTCTCTGTCACGCACAGTCAAGTCAAAAGAAATAAATACAGTATTTTCTGCAGAGTTGGCATGGCACGTAGCTGGAAACTTGCTTCAGGCTTCAGAAAGTTCATTTTCATTGAGATTTCCTTGGCTGTGTTTGGATGTGCTGTGCAATGAGAGCCTTGGCCATCTGTACCTGGAGCCCACATTACCTAGAAGGATTCGCAGGCAACAGGACACTAAAACAGCTGGATTTTTGGCTATGAGAACATGGAGAAGCTGGTGAACAGAATGCCCAGCATCTAAACACCAGCTCCATAAGAATCACCTCCCAGCATGTGGAGGATGCAGTGCAGCAGGGCCAGTGTTCAGTCACAGGTTTTGCTATTTTTTGTCTTTTTAAGAAAGCTCAAACAAAAGGAAAATCTGTAGTTGCCGTGTGAGAAGGCACAGAGCATCTCTGTGCATCAGCCATCTGAAATATGCAGTGTCCTTTTATTTCTTCCCGTCAACACGAAAAAAATCTGTCACTTTGGGACATCTGCTGCTGGAAAACTTTCCCGCGAGTGCCAGACTGGCAGCACCGCGAGCACGTCAGACGAGGCGAGATGCCAGAAGGCTTTCTGCTGGTCACCAGAGCCGCTCGGCGAGCTGAGGGCTCCATCACATCTCCACACAATGCCCTGACAGGCATTGATGGAAGTGGGGAGAGGAGCCGCTGCAGATTCACACCCGGCTGAGCTGAAACGAGAGGCCTCCGCTGCTCGAAAGGCGCAGTATTCCCAAGCTGTCTTCCCGGTTCATAGGCAATCAGGATGACTGATCTGGCTCGGGTCAGGGGTCCAGGCCGGTGACCGGAGATCGGCTTTCCAAAGGCTCCTCTGAAAAAGTCTGCGAACTGAAGGAAGCCTCTTCATCGATTCAGGAGCACAAAGAAGAGGGGCCCATCTGGGAGGGCATCAGCCTGCGCGCGCACAGGCGCACAAAGGAGGGAGTGTGATGAAATTAATGCAGAGAGCAGGCTGTGGCTAGCAGGGACAGCATTTTGAGTGCCAGCAGATACAGAAAGCCACCAGTGCCACATTCAGATGCTCCATCCCTGCTCTGGCTCTGTTTGTCATGGCCTGTGTTGTGCTGTACTGCACTGAATGATCTGTTCCTGTGCCACGCTGGGAAGGAGCTTTTGCCCCCAGCTTTGCAGAAATGCCCTGTATTCTGAAGGTTGCCTCTTACAGGCTGAAATTAAGGTGCAAAGCTTGAAAAGTGATACTCAGCAACCCAGAGGAATACTGCATATCATTCCCAGCCCTCTATATGCATACTCTTACACATCCAGAAATTAAATATCATACAGAGTCCTAGGTGAAATTGTGTTGGGTTATGCAGAAGGACTAGTTTCTATTTTGCAGGTACTGCAGCTCACTGGCCAGGATCCCAGCCCAATCTTGTGATTTCAGACTCATTCAAGAGCAGCTTCTGGAAGCATGTTGCTCGTCCCACTCTGTTTTTTTTTATGAGCCACAGAGTGCAATCACAGACTTAACTGAATCCTGCCCCAGGAAGCAGAGAAGTCTTTACATCTTCAGGACCATGGGGAAGCACAAAATATCTCAGGAAAAGCTACTGGAAGGGAGGGCAGAGCCTGTATTGGTAGAACTGCAAATGCAGACACCTGGGAGAGCTCTCTGCTGCTAAACTGAAAGTCCCCCAAACTTTTCCCAAGCAAGCAGCACAGATACTGGAGTAGAAAAAAGACCCAGCCTTATTTAGGGGAGACAAATTTTAGGCTGCACCACTATGGGTTCAGTCCTGCCTCAAAGCTTCCTGTGTAAGGACCATTCTCTGCCGATGGATTTTGCTGTGCGCAACAGTTGGAACGAACACTTAAACTCCTGACTCGATGCACTTCAAGAGCAGCTCACTGGAGCAGCACACAGAGAAATTACACAGGCAACTTGGTAGCAAAATATTTGCAGCCACATGAGAAGGAGAGACTGATGCCTGCTGCCGTTGGCTGATCCGGGGCTGCTGCAGGTCCTTTTTGTGGGATTTGGCTGTGTGATCCCAGCACAGGATCTCTGCTTGGTGCAGGGATCACGCTGATTCCCCACTGCTTAGAGGGCTTTGTGCGCTCGTGCAGAGATCCTCCTTGCAAAGGCCATTTCCATGTGTCTTCCAGAGTCAAACCCATAAATTATGCTTAAATCAGGAGCAGCGGGTTCACATCCCCATCCTCCACGTACTTATTTGTCATGCTTCTGGGAACTGAAATATGATTTGCTATAGAGCACTCTTCCCTCAACCACAGCTGTCTTCAAACTCACAGCATAAGGAACTGCAGGCTTGCCTGTCCTCCCTTATGTGTCCAAAACTGTACAAATTGAAGTGTTTGTGGGGAGTGTGCACCATGAAGGGGTGTACAAATCCATCTGCACTTTTCCACAGCCAGCTAATGTAGTTTACAGAAAAAAGCCACATTGTGAATGACAGGCTCTGGTTTCCCTGGGTTTGGTACCAGAAGGGCTGTCAGGTCCCAAGTCCTGGGATGTTTGTGCTTGAAAGCCCCTCTCTTGTTTCTGCACTGGGATTTAACACCATGAGAAGTGCAAGAAGAGCAAAGTTGTCCTGATGTTTGTTTACGAAGGAATATTTCCCCTGATGAGCTTTGAACATTCATGGGCCTGGAAGTGAGACATTTCCAGAGCACTAAACCAAGTGCAAACCAGTGAGAAAGAATTTACAAAGGTCACCAAGCAGAGCGAATGCCACCTGAGCCCTAAATTCTAACAAAGCCTTTTTCCAGTGGAACAAATGAAGTCCCTTAATTACAATTTGTAAATATAATCTTCTTGGAAAATCAATATTTAGAGAGCCTGTTTTCTCTGAAGATGTTGGCCTTTGTTCCTTGCTATTATGGAATATAAACCCCATAGTGTGATACACTTCCAGGCTGAAATTACCCCCCTGAACCTGATTGGGTCAAAGGAAGAAAAGCAATAGGCCTCTCACAGTGGTAATTTGGGGACTATTTCATGCTTCCTTGTAATTTTTGAAGTAATAACCTAGAAACATAATTTTATACAAGCCCAACTTGGCCAGTAACCACACCTTCCTCCTGCAGCAGTACTCCACTTCTGGGATGGGCTGGTGATGCTGGGTGGGAATTTTGCTAGAAATTCCCCTTATACCTCTCAGATATTTGGATCATTATCTACCAGAATCACTCCAGGAGCAACATGGGCATCTCTGATCAGCACAAAAGGACAGACTCTGCCACTGCTGGACACAGGGATGGCTCCACCAAAGGCCAAAAGGCTCCATCAAGCTTCTCCCTCAGAGAGCTTGGCTCAGCACAGCATCACCCTGACAGCAATGGGCTGCATCCCCAGCCCAGGGGCTGCATGGCAAGGCAGCCCCATCGTCAGCTCCTTCAGTCATTTTTATTCACAGCTTTTAATGGAAAAGCCCACAATTCCCTATGCCTGAGCCTTCATGCATTTTTCATTAACAATTATCCGCTACCCCAGAACTGCTTTTGATTTTTTGCTAATCATCGATTGGCTATTTTGTTCCCACACAGCTGGCATTTTCAAAACATAACAACCACCTCTGGAGAGGGCACAACAGAAGGCTGATCTTTAATGCTAATGTGCCCAGAAACCATCAACACATCAGGTGATGGGAAATCACATCTGAGGGACCACGAGGGATGAGATATTTATTGGATGCAGCCCGTGAGGCTGATTTTACTGTGCTGAAAGCCTGGAAGTTGCTTAGCAAGTGAATGTCTGATGTTGTACCAGCAGTCACATCCAATCTCCAGTGAATCTAGTCCTGAAGCTGCATCCCAATAATAAAGGGTTTCTGGAGTCCCCTCACCTTGTGGGGTTTGCTCTCCTTGGATTTGCAGTTACTGCATATGAGAGACAGTGTGGGATGAGGCAGATGCAAAAGGGCCCTTCACAGCTTTGGGAAGGGACAGATCCATTGGCTGTGGGTTTGTGCTGCTGCCCACAGGGCCTCAACCTTGCAGGAGTAGAGCAGTATCTCAAACACACCATCTTCTACAGGTCTGAACCTTGCTTTTGGCTGTGTTAATTTATAAAAATGAAGTTGCTCCCAATGACACATTTTGCAATCAATTAGTACATGATATGTTTTGGGATGATTTACTCTTTTTTTTTTCCTAAAAATCCCTTAGGGGGCATTCAGACCTCTATGACAATATTAAGCAGAGTTTTAATCCAAATGAATTTTCTAGGAAACCATGTAATCTAATTAAAAAGCCCATAGTGTTTAGAAGCTTCATTACTAGTAGATTCAAGATCCATCTTTACACAAATATTTTCCAAGTGCAACAGACTGGTAAATCCAAGACATAACCACAAACTGATTCTGCCTGGAACTAAGTGGGTTACAGCACTTAGTCATGCCCATGAGAGTAAAACAAAGGGCAAACTTGAAAAAGCTCAGGTAAAAAAATCATCCATTGATGTGTCTCCTCCACATCATGGAGCTCCCAGCCCTGCTGCACCAGTGAGGGTATTTTCCAGACTGACAGCTTTGGAAACCACCAGGCATGGCCACTTGCCTGGAGCTGGAGCTTGGAGTCGACCAAGACTAGTGTGAAAGAAGACAAAAGTTCAACACTGTTGAGTACAATGGCCTGAGGACTCAGCCTTACAATCACATTACTATAGCTTCATCAAGAAGATGCCACGTGTCAGCTGAGCCCCAGGAATGGGCTGAGCTCCCTCAGCCTGTGCCAGATGCTGAAATCTGATCATTCAGCTCACTGTGGAAAAGACTGATGCTAAATTGCATTAAATGATTCCCATAAGAAAATTATTACAGGGATGTTCACCAAGTTGCAGTTCATGGGCAAGGGTAGCACAGCTCCAGGGCCAGGAGATGTGACCATGACCAAAGACCTGACTCCTGGTCTTATCAAGTGAAGAGGAGTGATTTCACAGGGAAGACATCTGGGTGAGACACAGAGCTGGATTCAGTGTCAGTTCTGCCATGGATTTAATGACCACTTGGACTTCATCACTTTTGACTTCACTTCCTCATCTTTAAAAAGGGATGTACTAATTTCCCTCCTACCCCTTCTGCACTGTTCATACCATAAAGGGCAGACATGCCTCAGAAAGCCATGCCATGAACTAGAAGACCACATGCCTGAACTGAGTGTCATCTGTGTGTGCACATACAAAGTTTTCTGAAGCTCTAAAAACTTCCAGTTTGGAGAAAACCTCCACTGATTGAGATGATTTTATTACCACTCACACTTTATCCTTCCATCACTCAAACAAAGCTTTAAAACCCATCAAATGAGAAAACAAAAAGCCACATTATATAGACACTTAAAAAAATAAACTCACTCTTGTCCCCTGAGGAACAAGCCATGGTGCCTGCACAGCACTTCCCAACTGTCTAAACTGAAGGTCCAGACCCTCCAGTGAGGCTGGGTAGTTGCTTTCCTTGTTAATATAGAGAGCAGCTCTGTGACACCACAGAGTACAAACCTCTACCAATACATCAGGTTTACAACACAGGTGCTATTATTTTGTAGTGTATTTTTTCATACTATTTCCATAGAAACTACATTGTTGACTGGTAATTTTCACACTAAGTGCATCATTTCCTCAGTACAAACATCCACATCCCCTCACAGGAAAGTGCAGTTATTTAGTACTCAGAGAACACACTCTTCCCTGGTGGGATAAAAGGCTAACGTTTAGTGAAAGTCAGGCTCCACACAAATATTATTTCTAATGTATTTGCATTTGCACACCCAGGGAGATCAATGTTCAGGTGTTAAAGCACATTTCTTCCACTGAGGAGTCTATGTGGTCCCCGTCAGTTCCAGGAACAACATTTAGCCCTTCCAGAAAGACCCAGATGGTTATCAGGACAAAAGAGAAAACTTTTCCTGGATTCCTGCATCAACAGTCAAAGTCTAATGCTGATGTCCTGGCACAAAAAAATCATGGAGCACCAAACTGTAAGACTATAAGGTGCAGTCAGCAGGACTGGAGCAGTGTTTTAGTTTATCAAAGCCCAAGCTGAATCCACAGATCTGCTTCAGAACACTGCAACCTTCCCATCAGCTCTTTGCTATGCAGAAAGCAATCCAACATCTCTCCCACTCCCAGTTCCACAGCAGTGCCAGAGCCCAGTGCACCAGGACCTACCTGTTGTTATTCTTCAGCTTGATGTGGTCGCTGGTCTCCAGGATCTGCCCGTTCCTCAGCCACGTGATCTGGGGAGGGGGTTCCCCTTGGGCCACACATGTGAAGATGGCAGTAGTCCCCACGGGTCTGGAAATGGACTGGGGATGCTGCACAAACTCTGCTGGGGCTGAGAGGAGGAAGGAGAAAGAGGTGAGAAAAGTCATGATCCCACTTCATCCTGGTACAAAAAAAAACCCTCGTCAGTAAGCCTTGGGAATGTGGAATACTTGGCCAACCCACAGCACAGGCAGCAGATAACTCTGGTTTGGATGATGTGTCTGTAAACAATGCAAAGCTGCCTTTTGGTTGCCCGTCCTGGCAGTCATGGCTTCACAGGAGGCCAGATCAGAAGTGAAGGAAAGCCAAGATGGGTCCTGCAGGGTTCAGGCAAAGAGGATCAAGGTTTAAGCCCCTTCACATCTCCCTGGTCTCCCATGGAAAGCAACCCCAGTGCTGCAGCTGGAGAGGTGTGCTGTTTCCTCAATGGCAGAGCTTGAGCAACATCTTGGCTGTGTCCAAAGGACCTGAATGGCATTAACAAACTGCTTGAAATGGAAAGAAATGTATGGATATCATACAGCAATCTGGCAGGGTGTTCTCTCTCCAGTAAATATCAGATTTGCTGCCAACTTTTCCTGTCAGCAGTAGATTAAGGAACCTTTTTTATTCCAGATCTTCAGCCTGGGACTTCTGGGGTCCTGCCAAGCCTTGCAGAAGACTACACCATGCCTATAACTGCTCCTTACCTTGTCACCAAATGTTTTCACCTTTGACAGCAACATTTTTAAATGGGAAACGATCTCTTCCTTCCAGCAGCTCAAATTAGATTTAAAATAATTTATCAGAATAAACCAGCATATCAGCCTACAGAAAGCAGGGCCTGACAGACACTGCCAAATAAGTGGGATTATTCAAGCGGTTCTGCTTCAAAGGGCAAAGTGATAAATATACTGCATGTTGCTACTGAAACCTAAAATCAGGTGGAACCAGCAGCAGACACAATGAAGACAAACAGATAAGAGGCACAGCCCCATAATAAATTTACTGACTAACATCACATAACGGATGGCTGACATTAAATTTTTTTGACAAAAGAAAGATTATTGAGGGAGACACATTCAGAGCTACTCACTGGCATTTTCCAAGCATGGTGTTGGTGGCTGTGCCACAAGCAGAGATGAAGGGATTAGAGAAGGGAGCAAACTGGTCTAGTGAAATATACTGAGGAGTGGCCAGGCTGCAGGTGGGGATGCAGGAGTTGAGCATGGCCAAAACACCCCTTGGGGTTTTCTGCAGCATTTTGGGGGGATAAAGGTCTTTCTCAGCTGTGTGCCAGTAAGGGAAGAGCATGGCTACTGCTGTAACACAGCAAAACTGCAGGGACAGGTGTGAGAGTTAAAGTCCAGTTGTGCAGATTCTAAGTCCTCCAAGCAGGAAGACAGAGGAATTCATGGCAGAACCCATCCCCCTCGAAGGAGCCCCCTCCTTCATTTTTAATAATCAGAGGGAAGTGGAGCATGGCAGGTCTGACTTACATTACTGGTACAGGGTATCCGCCAGCAGAGTTTATTGTCAGGCCACTGCTGTCAGCACTCAGCTCCACTAATGAACCTGATCCCAGCAACCCAATGGACACTTCCAGAACCTCCTGCTAAACTTCCCCATATGCCAATCAATCTCTTGCCCTTTTACTTCCCTTCTGCATTTTTGCTCTAGACTTACAGATTAAAACAAAATTCAGGATGGGTTCAATAAAAGTTGGAAGCAATGATAAACAGGGGGAAAACCCCTCATCCCTGCCATGAATGGCCCCTTTGTGGTGTACAGTGAGAGCATTAGAGACTTGATTTTCCTCAGCCTCCCGCCCCCCGCTTTGTGCTGGCGCAGTTTTGCAGGAGCAATTATTTTGCAAGTGGCTGTGCACCTCCCTGCTTTCATCTGGGCTCCCGAGCTGCACACTCGCAGGTGCAAACCCACGATGCCAAGGAAGGGCACAGCCACCTTCCAGCTCCTCGCTGCAGCTTTATTAAAGATCCTCTTGGCTCTTTGCCTCTGCCTCCCCCTCGCTTCATCAAATCTCAAACCCACCGTTCGTTCCAGCAGAAACAAAGTTCAAATATGGAAAGAAGCATCCGGCATAACCCTTCTGGAACCGCCGGCTCTCCTTATCCTCCCTTATTAGCCCGTGTCAAGAGGCAGTAATTGGAGCGGGGTCGAGTGTGACTCGGGGTAACGAACGTGCAGCTGCGGCCGCTGGCTCCGTGCCAGTCACACTGCTTGGTGCCATGGCCCGTGGGTTCCTCGGGTCCCTGCTCCCCTCTGCCATCCCTCCTCTTTGCAGCCTTGCTAAACACAACCCCCACCCCTGCTTAACTTGCTTAAACTCTCTGGGAAGCAGGATCCCACCTCCACTGTGTCGAGCTGTTCCCTGTTCCATGGCATCCCTTGTTGCAAGACATAGATTGCCCTTCCACTGTTCGTGCTCTTCCTGGTTTTCCCCAGACATTGCTCTGTCCTGTTGAGGTCTCAACAGTGTGAATGAAGTTGTAGTGCCAAAATGGCCCAGGTCAAAACAGAAACCCATGGAGTCAGAGGACATGGTCTGGGAACAGAGGGAGTTTAAAGGACATGGATTCAGCAGAGGGTGTCCCTCTGCTATCCGGACCAGGATGCACCCAGCCTGTGTTCATAACCAGTGCCCTGAGGAAGGTGCCCTCAGGCAACTGCTGGTATGTGGTCTTAGGGCAAATTGCTCCTTTCCTGGGCAGAAAACCATCTCCTCTCCTCTCCTCTCTCAGGTCCTCTCCCCTGCCCTCCCAAACAATTTCGACAGGGTCCAAGAATTTGCCTAGGTTAGTGGGGAAGGAGCAGAAGCCAACCCTGCTGGCTGCCAGCCTTGTCTTCAGCCAAACCCTGCCCACTGCCAGCCCTTTACCCTCCTCATCCCTCATAATTAACAGAGCATCTTGTCAGGGCCCATCCCACCCTGCATGGAGGCGCAGTGGCCTGAACACCTCTGCCCTTTCCACACTACATGCCAAAAGGCCATCACAGGCAGCCAGAGGAAGTGTTTCTCAATCCTTCATTGAGATTTAATAAAGATTTTAATGGAGATCACTGTTAAGAGCAGAGGATTCAAACGTGGCAAGGAGGAGTGGGCAGGATCCAGCCCTGGCTTGTGAAGTATGAAGAAACCAGAGTGCTGATTATTCAGGACTTAATGGGAGTGAGGGGATCATGCAGTTTTAATGAATATTTAAAGGCATGACATTGGTATCAAAAAGCAATAACACTTAATACCAGCCCCAGAATTGTTAACAAAGTGATTCAATAGCTTTTACTGTGCTCAGCAAACTGTGATAGTGTGGAGATGCACTGCAACAGCAGCTTCTAACAGGAGACCCCAATGGGCTCCATCTCTTTCAGGACATGTCAGCAGGGACCAGCAACCAGTGTGTCCCCCAAGGTATCAGGGAGCTTTGCTGTCCTTGCTATGAGGTTGTGGTGTGGTGCTTATGGCAGTGCCTGATGGCACACAGAAGGTCCCAAGGATCACTGAGAAGGATCCTAAGGTTAAGGGAGCACTGACAGCCAATGCTCTGATGCCAGACCAATCTGTGCCTCTTGCATCTCAGTGGGAAGTGTCATTAATTCTCAAGTGGACAGAGTGACAGGGTTGGGGAGGGAGGCTGGGGTGAAGAGAAGGAAGAATAACATGGAAACAACAAAACCTCATAAATTAGGCTACTGGCACCCACAGTAAGGGCATAAAGGAGAAGTCAGGTCAATGGGGAAGTCACTCAAGCACAGCAAATGGTGACAGGAGATTTAAGACAACTGCTGCTCACTTGGCTTCTCTCTCTTCACTACAGAGGATACTCAGATGTTTACTTGAGAAACTTAAATTAGCAGTGATGGGACTGGAAGGGCCAAAGATGGAAACTGTGCCCATGTCCCCTGGAAAACAGGCAGGGAACACTCAAGGGAGCTGTCATGGAGCCTGCCTTTTAGCCCTCATTACATTCTTCTCCCAGCAAGGTGCAGGCTGGAGCTCCAGAGCAGCAGGGTATGTTCCCCTGTCACCCACAAGTGTGGTCCTGGAAGAATGGTCCACAGGGATCAGACACCCCAGCTCACTCCAGCATCCTGACAGACAAGATCTGAGTGCCCACCTGTCCCTGCATGGTGGCTTTTCTTGAGAAGGAAAGTGTGGACAGGAAGGGAACTGCTCCAGGAACACTGACTCACACAGCCCATACTGAAGCTGGTTTGCAGAATGAATTCAGAGCTCAACTCAAGGACAAACCAAGTACCATAGAGCTAAGCCTAAACCACAGCAATTGCAATACATCTGCTGAATTCCAGCTCCAGCCAAGGCTTGTGATGCCAGCGAGCAAGAACGATGGAAGAAACATCAGGAAGCGCAGCGGTGGCCGGATCTGCTGGACCAAGGAGCGCTGCCCAGTCCTGCCAACAGCAAGCAAGGCAAACAAGGCAGGCATTGTCAGCAAAGCCTTCAAACCCATGTCCTTAAGATGGGCCCTCATTTATGAGATGGGATCTCATTTTTCTGCATAGCTTTCAGGAGGAAATGAAGCGTGGAGTGGAGAACACTGGTGACCATCTGGCCATTCACAGCCCATCAGTTTGTTATGACACCAAACACATAATAAAGCACAAAAGATTGCACAGGAGGTAGACGGAAAGTGCTTTGATATATTTTTTTCCTTGCCACTGAAGCCTGCTCTTCCCTTGCCTCACACACACGCACACCCTCGGTTTCAGTCGGCGCCGCATTTGGCCCTTCCACAACTCCCCCCGTGAGACTTTCATTCGAAGCCCAGCACAAAGCAATATTCAAATGGCTGCGCTGGGATCTGAAGGGAAAATGGAAACTTTCTTGTGTGAGAACCTTACAAAAGAGATCAAAGGAGCCTAAATGGCCAAGGGAGGGCAGGGAGGGAAGGAGTGGGGGATTGACGCCTTCTCTTCTGGAGGGAGGAGGAGGAATTCCCAGGAAGATAATAAGATGGTGTTAGATTTTCTGAAGGAAAACCTGCAATGGAAAGGACATTACTGCTGGAGGAAGAGTACAGCCCTGTGTTGGGATACCTCTGCCCACACAGCTGCTGGATGGGACAAGGACCACCGCTGGCAGCAGGAGGGAGGACGTGGTCTCAGTTCCAGCCTCCTGCTAACTCCTTGCCTTACAACAGGAAACATCGCCTTTTCTCCTCCAGTTTCCCACCTATAAAACATCCTGCCTTCAAAAGACTGGGGCAAGTTAATTTGTGCCTCCAGGCAGTTCAAGGGCTCCTGCATAAAGGCAGCAAGTACCTGGCCTGGTGTGCTTTGAGGATGCCGTATTGTCCTAGCCCTGTGCTAACTTCCTCTCCAACCAGGCTTTTGATAGCCTGATCTTTGCTTTTCTTCTCTTTACGGATGTAATTTGCATCGCTGACATCTTGACAAAGATAAAACCCACGGTCTCCCATGTCAGTCATTATCACTGTTTTCTTCCCAGACGAACCTGAACAGCAATCATTTGTACCTCTCAGCTGGAAAATTCAGGCAAAATGAGATGCAGAGGCAGGAAAAACTGCTTCCAGAGGGAGGGTGAGCAAACCTGGGATGAGCTCAGCTGCCTGGCCAGGGTCTGCCCCTACCCTGCTTGGGGAACATTCCCCTAAAAAACATGAAGCATTTTAAGGATGGGCAATACAGCTTGGGGTCCTGGACACTGCAGGTCCTGTCTAAGGGCCACTCCAAGGACACACTGGCCACACTTCTCCACACCACTGCCACCTTCTCTGCTGATGCTGAATGCAGGAGCATCCTGCTTCTGCAAAAAGACTGGACTCCAATGGCCTGTGACATTTTAGGGACAATTTCTTATCTTGGCTTGCCAGGAAATAATCCACAGTAATTTTAAGGCAGCTGAACTCCAGCCCTAGACCAGTTGCTCAAGAGCTGATGTTCAAATCTCCAAAAAGACTAAAAACTGCTCTCTGTTGCAATGAGAAGTGCTACCCTTCACCCTCTCATTCAGTTGCTAACAGGATGAGTCAACCATATTCAATAGCTGAATTTTTAAAACTTCATGGATTTTCCAAGTAATTTCTTTTGGGTCTGCCTCCCTGCCTCCTGGACATCAGCTTGGCATTTGGGCTTAGGAGACCTCTCCTACATGCACCACGTGCAGAGCTGTCCTGCAGCAGCTCTAAAGAGTTTGCATCAGTACAGAGAGGTTGCTCTTAATACTAGGGTTGATGTTTCTTAATAAGGGGATTCATAGCTGTGTCAGCTGGGAGGCCCCCTCATTGCACTGCTCACCCAGAAATCCAAGAGCAAAAGAAACAGTGAGTTTTCACCTTGTCTCATTGTCTGATCAGCACCTGGGGGGGCTCAGGAGGCACAGGCAGCCCTTTCTACACCCTTCCTACATTGCTCCTCCGTGGCTGGCAGGATCACCTCCCGCGATCTGTCGGGTGACATCAGGGCTGGAGCAGGGTGAGCATCAGGGCTGGAGCAGGGCACTTTCCCCATCAGCAGCAGAAAGGTTCAATTAGCGGCTCCGGCAGGAGGTGTGTAATTTTAGATTCAGGATATCATCAGTCAATAGTTAATGAGTGAACTGATGAGAGCGTGAGATGCTTTAAGTGGACTAGCTTGAAGAGGAGGTGAGTGCCTGTAATCAGGGGCGGATTGCTGCCATTCAGAGCACGCTGCCAGCTGGGTTTGCCTTCTCAAATGCTTGCCTGGCTCCCCTCACCATGGAGACTGGTCGCACTGAGCATGGGGAAGGGATTTGTGTGCTTTCCCTAGTGCTGATCTCTACTTTGGGCTGAACTGCCTTTTACAAGTAGCATTTCAAGACAGTTGCTGCAGAAAAAGAAGCAACCTGTATCCCATGGGCACAGCCCCCAAAGGGTGCTTCACTAGGTCCTGGCAGCTGGCTCAGACATAGTGTCAGCTGCTACATGAAACAGTCTCACAAACTTTTTGGAAACGGTTTTAGACTTACTTGTGCCATTTCAGTTGGAAAGCAATACTCTATGAGTGGTATCCACTGCTGCATATCACTGCAGGAGTCATATCTATCATTCAGAGGTGTCCAGTATGAGAACAGTGACCACGTCCTTGTATCACTAAGGACCATGGGCAAATTTGGCTGATTAATTTGGCCTTTCTGCTGAGATGCACAAGTATGGTAACAAGTAACAACCAGTGTGTGCTAAGACAAATGCCTGTGATGGGGTGAGAAATCACTGTAGCCCATACAGCTGACGCCTCAGTTGAACCACACCTGGTTGTGACTCACCTGTGTGGGACACAGACACACCCCCACTTGGGAAACCACGTGTCTAGAAAAGAACTGCTTTGTCTGGTACCACCAGAGAAGTGAAGTTAGGACCTGTCCATCCCAAGCCCTCGGGGTCCCAGGGGCTCACCTTGCACGACGAGGCTGCCCTGTGCGGTGCGGCGCACGCGCGTGCCCGGTTTGTTGGCGGCGCACACGTAGATGCCAGAATGCTGCACTGTGAGGTCTGAGATCATGAGGTTTCCTGTGCCCAGCACCTGGATCCCCTCCACGCCAATCGGGCGGCCGTCTGAAAGAAGGGAGAAGGACAAGAGTCACATCTGGACCTTTGGGTGAGGTTCTCCAGGGCACAGCTCTCAGTGAGATCCAATATAAGTACTTATGGAGTGGTGCCATGTTCTGCTACTGCCATTTGCCAAGTAAAGTCAATGGGATTTAGCTGATGCTCTTACCAGAACTGCCTTCTGCAGAAACCAGATCCTTATTTACGTTTGCCCAAAATCCCTCTTTGTTGCTGCTTAAAAACCCAAAGTACCACCACAGGAAAAGTGAAAGCTTTCAACCATGTGTTCAGATTGAGATGAAGCACCCAGAAAACAGTTCAACAGAGTGGTTAAACCAAGCTAAATCATCTCAGCTTCTCTGAGCCATTGCCTGGGTTCTTGCATTAGAATGAGCAGGGATCCAATCAGCTCAATAGCCTATTTCCAACAGAGAAGCTTCAGAAGAAGTTCAGCTAACCTACTGCAGTGCTTCCCTGATGCACTTTCCCAGCCACCAGCAATTTATGAGCTGCAGATTACCTGACCCTGAAGTTACACCACTTTACCTGATAACCCTTGATGGATTTCTGTGGCTTCTGAAAATAAGAGGACCCTGGATTTTTGATTCCTTAGCCATTGAACACACACTAATTCAGGGCTGAGGAGCTGGTCTCTCAGCTGGTGGTTAGATCTCGTTTACTCTGGCTTGGAAGGGCAACTGAAAAGGGCTGCCCCTACCCCAAGTGCTGGATATAAGACATGTGAAATAGTTCAGTATCAGGGAATTCACTTTTATACTGTTTTCTCTGGAAAATTCCCAGCCAGCTCTAATTACAATGTGTTTCATTAGTATCAGGCTATTGCTTTCTATTGTTTCATTGATTTGTGTTTTAAGACACTGTCTGACAAAGGCAGCTCTAAATCAGGCCTAGCACATGTCAGGGTGTCTGAGCAGAGGGGCAAGGCATAGGAGGAGTTTTACTAGAGGAACAGTTAAAGGGAGCATACTTTTATCAGACAGAAATCAGGAATTCAGTTCTCTCAAGTTTGCTCATGAAGGAGTTTAAAGAACCTACAGAAACCAGAGAAATAAGAACCAGCCCTGGTGATGTCCCCACCTGACCTCCCCATGAGACTTCCATACTCATGTGCTCCACTACAGTAGAAGAGCCTGGTCTTGTGCTCCAAGGTGTGCCATAATTGTGCCATGAGCTTCACACTCCAACACAGACAGCATGCAGGGCTAGCTGAAAGTCACCCTGCAATCACATGCTTTAGATTTAATATCATGCTTTGCATAATAAAAAATATTAGAGAATTTGGGTCATTCATAACCAAGAGGTTCTGGAACAGATTGGGAAAACTCCTCCTCCTCCATGGACTGCAGATGGATCTGCTTACCTGTGGAACTCCATGGGCTGCAGAGCCACAGCTGCCCCACCACGGGCTGCACCCCAGCCTGCAGGGGAATCTCTGCTCTGGTGCCAGGAGCAGCTCCTGCCTCTCCTTCTGCACTGACCTTGGGGTCTGTAGGGCTGTTCCTCTCACATATTCTCTCTCCTCTCTCCAGCTGCAATTTGCTCTTTTGCAATAACTTTTTCCCCTTCTTAAATTTGTTATCCTAGAGGTGCTACCACCACTGCTGATGGGCTTGGCCTTGGGCAGTGGTGGGCCCATCTTGAAGCTGGCTGGAATTGGCTCCATTGGATATGAGGAAGCTCCCAGCAACTCCTCACCAAATCCATCCCTGTAACCCCCACACTACCAAAACCTTGTCATGCAAACCCAATGCAAGCATAGGAGTGAGGGATCCCATTTCAGATTCCAGGCAGGATCCTGCTAGGAAATACCAGCAAAGCATGGGCTGAGAGTTACAAAAGCACTTTCCAAACCTATCTCCTGTCATGCTCTGCATATATTGTTTTTCAGGAAATTTTGAAGCTTGAAGGTTTCATTGCTTCATTAGACAGGAAATGCCAGACCTCTTCATTATTTGCATTGCAAAGAAAAATGCTTGGGTCTTTTAGAGAGAGAAAAACAATGTCATTAAAGGATCACACTGTTGGCCAAGACACCGCCACAGTAAATGGCTCAGTCATAAAAAGGACAGTAAAACATGACCTGTCCTACATTTAATGAGCAATAACAAAGAACCATTCCTTCCAAACAGCATTTGAACTGAAGTGTAAAGAGGTCTGAATTAAATCCAAATGGAACTTGATTTCATCTTTTAAATTAGACCTTTCGGAAGTCCGTATTTACAATAGGTGTAAAAATCAAATCTCTCTCTTGAGGGAGAGATGGGACCAGTGAAAGATGAGAAGTGGTCACATCTGGATCCTTCATCACATCACTGCCTTGAGAAATACCACAGAAATGTGACTTGAATGTCAGCAGTTTTACTGTATTATTTATAATGTGCTCCATCATTTAAGCATGCAAAGACTCAGCCTGCAGCAGGTTCTCCCCCCCCAGTTCAAATACTGGCATCAATATGCCCTCAGTTATCTCTCCAACTCCAGTTATTAGAAGTCTGGTGGTCTGAGGAAACATCTCCTGTTCAGACATCTTTCATTTCCCTGGAGAACAAAGCCCTCCAAGCTCAGAAGCCTTGGTGGATCTGCCATTTGGGTCAGTGTGGCCACCTCTAACAGCCAGCAAAGATCACTGTGCCTGATCATCTCAGACCCCTCTCACTCAACTCCTCCCTTTCCAAAAGCACCAAAAAGGGCTTCTACAGAAACATCTCTACTTTCCCAGTCTGTTCCATCCTTCTCATTCTACTGTGCCTCACTCAGCCTCAGCCTTCTTGCAGTTAGCTAGAAGGTCTTCAGCTAATATCTAGTCCAACGTAGCAACTGACAACACATATAAATAATACAGAGTGTTTACTCAAGAAATTCCTTGCATCCTGAAAGCTCAGCACTTTGCAGAATCGCTGTGCTGAGGGACTCACACCTGCTTTGCAAAGGTTGCTATTTATTTTAACCCTGTTTTCTTTACATGGAGACCTGAAGAATGGTTTGAATCAGGCAATCCAAACCCTGCAAATCCACCTTCCTGGCATCACCTGCCACCACAAAGTCATCTCTTCACAGAGGAGATCTGAAAGACTGCAAAAGCCAACACTTGCTCAGTTCCCAAAGCTGTCAGGACCCAGGCAGGCTTGAAACCAGTGCTCATTTAACATGACTCTACTTCTTTTAAAGAAGTCAAAAGCAGAAAATTTGAGGGCTGAAAAAAAGCCAGTCTGGAGGGAAGCGCCTGACAGATTCTCTTTCAATCCTTCAGTTGGTGAGGACAAAAGGGGGAGGTTCAGCTCTTGTGAAGAGCAGACTGACCTCTAATTAATAAAGGAGACATTCTCCAAATGGGAGATGCTCCCAAAAGATGCTCTATAGACAAGTGGAGACTTCACTGAATCATAGGATGGTTTGGGTTGGAAGGGACCATAAAGGATCATCTCGTTCCAATCCCCCTTCCATGGGCAGAGACACATTCCACTATCCCAGGCTGCTCCAAGCCCCATCCAACCTGGCCTTGGACACTTCCAGGGATGGGGCAGTCACAGCTTCTCTGGGGAACCTGCACCAGGGCCTCCCCACCCTCACAAGGAAGAATTTTTTCCTAACACCCAATCTAAATCTACTCTCTTTCAGCTTAAAGCCATTCCCACCTTGTTCTATCACCGCACACCCTTGCAAAAAGTCCCCCTCCAGCCTTCCTTTAGGCCCCTTTTAGATACTTCCAGGTTCCCCATAGGGGTGAAGTCTGGATGAAAGTCCTGCAGTTTGGGAGCCACATTATTTATTTTTCCAAGGTGTATGTGATGCTTTCTGGAGCCCATTCTCCCCCTGCTAACCGAGTGATTGGCACACCAGCACCAATTACAGAGCCCCTTAAAACGTGCCAGGCGATATGAATATGCAACAACACGAACGCCTTTCTTTTATAAGTAGCAAGTAGAAAGAAAGTAACAACTTTCTAATGTTGATCATTTAGGTCTTTTGTGAATTCTTTGTATTGTGTCATAGTAGCCTTCCACTTTTTAGACACATGGGTCTCCTGCTCCTGAGGACACTGGGCACTGTGGATTAGCATATTTAGAGTACATTGCAACAGTTGACTATTCAGTATGTGAAGTGGTGAAATTTACTCTATTATTTCTAAACACTTACAGGAACGGTGCTCCTGTCAACCAGTCAGCCATCTATTGCAAGCTTCTGTGTCCAATAAGTTACCAATTAATTGGCTCCTACAATTGTTGTATAGTTTACTTCTTGAATGGCTCCCTCTTTAGTAATTTCCTTCCCATTGTGCGGCCCTTTCTGACAACTTCTGTATAACGCTATCAGATAATCACTGTCCTTTCTTTCTCGCCTCACTTTTCTGTATCTCTCTAAATAGTTTATTATTCTGCTTTGGTACCTTTTATGGAGGCCAGCTCAGTGGCCTGTCAGTTAAAGGGTAAGGATACATTAAAATCGTCGTTCATTCAAAAGGCTTTGCAGTAAGTGCCCAGGATATTCATTTGTGCACACATACAGGTCCAAGCCTGAAGTGCGTAGCTCTGAAAGGAAAAGCCCTATCTTCCCTGAACAAATCCTTAATGATTTTACATCTCTCTCAGAGCCTGCTCTCTAATGAATGTTGACATTTCATGCACGGTGAGACACAGGAATTCTGTTTGTGGTCAGGGGCTACAACATATTCCCAAAGAAATTAAATTCAAAATTGATTGTGTGACACTCAAAAACTGGCCCAGAATTTGAATTATTTCCTTCAAGCAAAATTTAGCTAGCTGCTTTTCCCACTGAAAACTGGCCAGCTTTTAAGCAAAGCCAAAGCAAGAAGTACAAATGGTGTTTATGGCTTGCTTTCCCCTGTACTAGAAAGCTGTGAAAGCAAAATTGTTCTTTTGCTCCTTTTTGACAGAAGAAATGCCACAATGTCAAAACTGTGAGCAAAGGGGCTCAGAGAGAGTTTCCAAAAAGGCAACGTGCCCTGTGCAAAGCCCCAGCACAACAGCAATGCCACAGCTCTTCCTTGCTTCTACAAGGCAAGAAAGATGCTCACATAGAATTGACTTTTTTTGCTTAAATTAAGCCATTCCTATCGCTAAATCAGCTGCATCTGTCTAAGACTTCATGTTTCTGGATTTTTTTATTTCAGCAAATGGATTAAAAGTGATTTTTTTCCTAAGCTGAGTGAGTTATCTGTAGGAGGAACTTCAGGAAGAAGACCTTCACATGGAGCAAGCCAGAGATGACAGATACTCTGAGGACCTCCCTGTCCAGCACAAACCCCTCTCCTTCCCATGATCACACAGACAAGGAGACATGAAAGTGCTTCCGAAATGGCTACAAAGAGATGACAAACCCTCCGAGCCATCAGAGAGCCCGAGCGCCGCGTCGCTGTCAGGATCACTGTCATCTTAAACGAGACCTTGTGATGCTTTGGACAGGAAACATCCCTGCTGAAGGGGAGGGAAATTAACAAGATCTGTTTCCCATTCAGTAGCTCTGATTCTGCCACTGTGCTGCAAAGTAGCATGGAGAGGGTATTTATTTTTGGTGGAAGGCAATGCTGAGCCCAGACCATCCAGACAAACATTACATGTTGCTATTACATCTTCATTATTGCACTGCTCTATAGAGACAAGTGTTTTGAGGAAGGTAATAAGCACTTATAATTAAGGCAATTATAAAGTAGTTTATTATAGTTGAGCACTAACATAGAGCTGTCTCGTGTCCAAGAGAACCAAACCAGTGATACAGAGTATCTGGGGAATTTTTAAAACAGCATCAATCTGTTGGTTATGGCTCTGGAGGCAAAAATACCAGTTAGTGGCATACAAAGGCTGATTTTACAAGCCACTAGAGGATGCAAGGAGAGAAAACATGGAAAAAATGTGCAACTGATAGTGGATGCAAGTCCTCATTCCCTGGCAGGCAGCTCTGGAGTGGGAAGTCACCCTGCCCATGAGCTGACCCTGACCCTTGGAGAGCCATGGGTGTGGAGTCCCACATCCAGCACAGCAGCATGAGACAGAATTATCCCTGTTTGTGCTTCACAGCCCCCTGGGGAGACACCGGGACATAAGCATCCCAAAAATGATGAGACCTCGAGGACCACAAGATCTCAGGAAATCCTGTCTGAACCCAACCCCACTGTGCACACAGGCAGAGTTACAAGCTCTGGGAGATAAAACAAAATCCATCAGCTCTTAACTCAGCACAGGTTTCTGTCGGGCAATGGAAGGGTTGTTCTGAGCAAAACAATTTCTAAGCTATCATCACAAAGTTAGAACCTAAAATAAACCTTAAAGAAACACAGCCCTTTGCTCTTCCTTGCTTGCTGATGATGGCATCAGACACTGTCTCTGGTTTCCATGCTGATTTAAAAACATATCACAGACCCCAGCAGCAAGCATTTGTTTTTTCAGGGCTTCAGACACACTTTAAACACTCTCTCCCCCTTAAAATTGTTTTAAAACTCCCTGAACAGGCAGCAAATTTCTTTCAAGTCTGTTTTTATGTGAAAGATGTGTTTGTGTATGATTTTGCTTCTCTAGGCCAACAGTGGTGATGTTTTTGATGCAGCAGCAGAAGATGCTGTCACTTGAGAAAAGATAAAATTATCACCTTTCATGAAACATCTACAGGTTTAACCAACCCATTTCTAACAGCTGAAAACAGAATCTTGGCAGAGAGAAAAAACAAAGTGTAGACATGAGGATAAAAAGCATTTCAAGCCTACAATTACCTTCTGTGGGAAGGGAGAGGGTGAATCAGTTGTTGTATAAAACAATCAGTAGCACCTACCTATTTTCTACATGATGACTATGGAGAGGAGGAGGAGGAGGAAATCCCAGTGACCCCCAGGGCTTACCGAGGCGGCTCCAGGAGACGATGGGCCGGGGGTTGCCGGTGGCGATGCACTCCAGCACTGCGGTCTGGTGCACCGTCAGCGTCAGGTTCTCCGGGCCCACAAGGATCATGGGGTCCTTGTACACAGTGGAGTGGGAGCCTGCAACGACAGCACCATCATCAGAATGCTTCTGATTCCTTCTTGTTTAAAGGCAACATCGAGGACTTTGGGCATCTTCTAAGTCAATCTCTTCTAAGTAATATCCTCTTTCATTGGGAGCTGTAGTCACAGGAGGAGTAATGAGTTCAAACTGGAAGAGGGGAAATTTAGGTTAGGTATTTGGAAGAGATTCTTCCCTGTTAGGGGGTGAGGCCCTGGCACACATTACCCAGAGACATTGTGGATTCCACCCCTGGAAGTGTTCAAGGCCAAGCTGGACAGGACTCAGAGCAACCTGCTCTAGCAGAAGGTGTCCCTGTCCATGGCAGGGGGTGGAATGAGATGATCTTTAAGGGTCCTTCCAACCCAAACCATTCCAGGATTTATGTGTTAAATTATGTGTCTGGTGTAACCATCAATAACTCTGAGATGTACATGAAACAAAAGGAGCACAGTGTTTGTGCGACAATCACGCTGAACATGTTTAAAGTGTTCATTGATTATTCCTGGAGAAAACCCCTGAAGCAATGATCCAGCCACAAACAGCCCTGTTAACACTTGGATATCAGCAACATAAGGAACTGCACTGTGAACTGCTAAGAGAAGATGTGCATGGTGTACAAGGAAAACACAACATGAAAGACAGCAGGAATGCAAATAAATGAAGACGTTATTTATCTTTCAGCATTTCAAGCCACAAAGTAATCCATCCAGACCACAATGCCTAACTCTGTCTCTGTGAACATCCTCTCTTGCTGCTGGTGTCACTTGGTCCAAAAAACCTGTCCTGGGACAAGGAGTGACTGAGGTCACAGTCCCTGACTCCTGCTGAGGAGGTTTCTGAGAGGAAACTCCTCTGACGACTGCACCAAACATTTTCCTACCATTTTCCTGCAGGGAGAGGATGCATCCCCTTGCACTGATATAATTGTGACATATTTGCTGCTCATGATACAATCACTAGTCCTTTATTTGCACTATAGTAGCACCAAGTGGCAGCAACCAAGAATAAAACCTATCATGCAAGATGGATGTGCAGACCCATAATTGAACAAAATCCTGGCACAAGGACCCTGGACACCAGACAGGCACAAGAAAGGCAAAAGAAAACACATTTCACTAGACAGAACGACAGCATGGGACAAAAACATCATCCTGTGTTATGTATACCACAGCTGAACCCACATCTCCTGAGTCCCTAAAAAGTGCCTTATCCCTGGGCCAAATGTCCCTGTAGCCTTTAACCCCATTTGTTGGAAGTAGGAGAGAAGGAAACCCAAGAGATATTCTCAGTTCTCCATCAGTAAACTGGAACACTGAAAATCTCTACATTAGTCTTTCTTCCCCTCTCTGATGAGAGCTGGGTTATACTCCAGAAATGCTGAGGTCAAAGCAGTGTTTAAGGAATTCCATCAATCTTACAGCTGCTGGCAAAAGAAGCTCTGTACACCTGCAAAGAGAAATACGTGGGCTGGTCATCTGTCCCCAAGCAGGAGTGGGGCACAGGGAGGGCTGGGGAGCACAGGGGTTTTGCTATAGGGATCAACCCACACTGACTCCTGTGCATGGACTTTCCAGTGTTCAAAAGGCTCATTACAGAGACTTGATCCACCAAAATCTATCTACCGGGGCTTTCTCCAAGAAAAACAATTTCTTCCTGCACTTTTGAGTGTTACTCTTTCACAGCAGCTCAGGGGCTGGAATCAGGGCATAGCAGGGGGATTCCACAGTGGTCCAAGGGCAAGCACAGATCAGAGCAGCTCGTTTGTTAATTGTTCCTACGGGGGCTAAGCAGGGAGCGATAAAGCGACTCCGAGCTTGTGGGTAAATGGGCAAAATCCAAGAAAAATCACCGTGTCAGTGTGACTTAAGAGCTGACTTTCTCACTAAATGCATTTCACTGCAAGCCATAAAATGCAGATTTTTTGATGAGAACCAGAATGCACAATAAATTCATATGACCGGCTGGTTAACCCCAAGAGATCTGAAAAACAATACCTTCCCCTCAGTACCTCGGAGTGCCTTTAAAACCCATGTAGATTTATTGTTCTGAATCACAATACTAAATGTTCATGCTTAGAATAATACGGTATTATCAGCGTATTATATAGCAATTTCAATATTTCAAAACACGGAGAAATGAAATGAATTGTCCAAGGTCACTCAAGAATATCAGCAAACGGGAGCCAAGCTCAAAGCAGAATTTATGAAACACACTACTTTGACAATAAAATATTTCAATATCACATTCTTTGACTTCTACTCTGAATCTTAGATATTCAGGTTTTTGAGTGTGGATTCAGCTCCCTGAGTTTGGGCAAATGCTGTCCAACTCTGGAAGTGGCATTTCCAACACTGCTCACCTTCTCCTGCAAAGGCCATGGAATGGCCCTGTAGCTTTGCTGCTGAGCCCACTGCCCACAGCAGTGACAGCTCCAGGGCCAGCAGGGACTGGGACACAGCAGTCAGATGCCAGCACAGCACAAAGGGACCAGCCATGTCCCAACATCAAGGAGGAGGTTTCCTTCTTCAATCAGACCAGCTCTTTGATTCAGGGTCAGGAAGGAAGGAGTGACAAAATGAGGGACTCGTGGCAGGCGAGTGCTGCTGGAGCTCAACAGGGTTCAGGGCAGCGCAGGGATTTATTCTGAAAGGGGAAAAGGCTCTAATGATGCCCGTGGTCCCCAGGGACTCTGCCAGCAGCAGTCACAATGAGGATGGGGAGGTCCCCAGCATTGCCAGCAGTGACAGGCACTCCAGCACAGACAGGAGCATTGCCTGCCAGATCTTGATCAAAAGGACAGCAGCAGAGAGAGCCGCAGCTCGCACTGGAAAGGTGTCAGTGCAGAGAGGCAGGCAGCCCCCTCGGGAGCAGCTCCGCTGAGCAGGCACTTGAAAATAATCAATCAGCAGGACTGGAAGACATCTCTGTGCTGCTCACTGCTGGCAGCCCCGCCACCACCGCCAGGGAGAGAAGGGAGAGCGCTGCAAGCAGGCTCCTTCACCCCCCACGGGCAGCCACCCTCCTCCTCCTCCTCTCCTGCAGGGCTGTGGCAGTGCCCTGCAGGGCACAGGCTTCCAGAGCCCATTCTCACCCTGTCCCTCCTTCCTCCCAAGCCAGGGCTTGGATTGGAAACCTCAGGGAGGCAGACCTGGTGGTTCTCTGTTGGTGAAGCAATGGCTTCCCTGCTACCAGGCAGGGAAAAGTGGGAGCCCTCCTGCCATCATGAAGAGCATTCCCTTCACTGCAACACAAGAGGGAGGTGATACGAAAGATTTTCAAGAATTCTGCTTACCCCATCATGCCTAATGCCATGTGCACAGCAGCACTCATGTTAGCTCAGTATTTATTGACACAACACCCACACCAGCAAAGCAATGCCCTGTGCACCTCTGTGGCTCACCACAGCCTCTGCTGCCGTGCCAAAGCCCAGGATTCACATGCTAACACATACCTGCTGTCCTGATCTAACAGATATTTGTGTGTTCTTAGCAAACACCACAGAGACTAAACCTTTTCTATGGAGGTTTAACCCAGTGCAATGAGTTTTCCATGCAAATGTCCAGTTACAGCAGTGCAGGCACTGAAGCATGGTCCAAACCCTTCAACAAACACTTACACACGGTGCCCATATTCATCATCCGACTGCTTTAAGGAGGAGAAAAAACCACAAATGTTTCACAGACAGGAAACCTGGAAAATATCCATCTGCAATGAGGGATGGTCAGATGAGAACAACTAGAGCTTTCTACCCTGTGAGAAATAATAACTTAGGCCAGTAAACTGACACAAAGAACTTCACCACATCGATAATTTACTGCTTTTTTCCCTCTATGTGGCTACTGTTTGCATAGATCAAGCAAACAGATAAGTAACAGGCACTCAAAGCTCCCAGGTCTTTCAGAACCAGTTAACCTGCTTTCTTTCCCCATCACAGTTGATATACACAGCATCACTCTTCCCTCAGCTTCACCCCATTTCACATGTGCTGCTTTCTTACAGTCAGCAGAGGCTAATATGACACTTGGTACAGGTGTTAAGTCTCTGCTCCAGAACCACTGGCCAGGCAGTGTTTTGGAGGGTGATGGGAAACTGTGAGATGTGACTGACTGCATGCTGGAAAGCCTCCAGCTCCTGGGTACCAGCAATTACAGGTATATGATGGACAGGAGCATCATAGCTCAGGGGAAGGACCTTTGGCTGCATGTAAGAAAGAACTCAGAAACACCCACTCAGCCATCCCTGGGGAGACTTCCCTTGCCTGTTATCTCTAAAGATGCAGTCTTCATTTCCATAGGGAATCTGGGATGTCCCGCACTGGAGGGGATCTTAACAAATAACAATCCAGAACAAGGAAGGTGTTATGGCTGGACAGAGGAATGCCTCTCAGTGTGTCAGCCTGAAGCTCTCTTAAACTGCCCTGGTCCAGAACAGCAGCGGGAAGAAGACAGGAAGGCAGCCAGGACAGCGTAGCTGGCACTAACCTGACACGGTGAGTCGGGCCTCCCGGCTGAACTTCACGTTAGCAATATTGGTGGCAACGCAGTGAAATATCCCACTGTCTTCTGCCCTTAGCCCTGTTATCTGGAGAACCCCCTTGGGAAGCAGCGTGTACCTGTGGGAAGAGAAAACAGAATCAAAAGCTTGCAAAGCAGGACACGATGTGACAGCAGGCTGCACACCCATCCAGGGGAGGCAGGCTGGCTCCCTGCATCCCAGTGCAGAGATGCCAATATCACCAGGATGTCAACACTCCTTTAGGCTGAGCCCACACCTGCTTCTGCATCAGTTCTTACTTTTTTTGGATACTTGAACCTCTGATCTTCTTTTTCAGGGGGATTAAAGAAAATAATTTATCTCCTGATGCATCCTTGAGAAACGGTGATTTTGTTGGAAGGCTACAAAATAGATGCTTCCTATTTAACCTGAGGAAAAGCTCTGGCAGTGCATTTGCATGTGAAGACAGCTGACATTAGAGTTATAACATGGGAATTATCATTTATCAGCTGAAGCACAGTGACCATGGATAGGCATCAGAAACCTGTGCTCCATGCCCCCCACTCCAGGTCCAGGATTCAAATCTGTATGACCTTAAAACCTCAGATGCATTAAAGGTATGTTTAAAATAAACATTGAGCGGGCAAATGTAAACATCAATAAATATTTTATATCTTTAAAACACTGTCACATTTAAATCATGCGTGCATACACACATATATGTACACATACATTACAGGTTGCTCGGCAACCACTTGTTTAAATTGGCTGGTAGTAAGTCATTACACTGTGATGAGTTAATAATCCATTTCCGCCCGGAAGATGAAGAATATCTTTCTCCATATCAGCATATGGTTAAGTGCCTATAACCTGCTCCCTGCGCCGGGTTCCCAACGTGCGGCTCCGTGTCGGTGGCAGCGTGACAGCAATCAGTTCTACACGGCCCGAAGTTGATTGCAATCTCTCTGGGACTTTAAAATGCCCATTGTTTTGGATGAATTATAATACAAGAAGCCTTCATTTTTGTTAACAATCTGCCCACAGCATTAGAAGATTCAATTCCAAAGCTATTATTCTGCCTTCAAAGCCTCCAAGTGCAAGGCTCGGCATACAAATTTATATAGACTTTATACGCAGAAATGCACCAAGCGTGATTAATGCAGAAATCCAATTCAGTTAGAGAAGCAACTCTCATCACCCAGGCTCTGGTGTCAGAGATTAATCTACTGAGCTGACAAGAAAAAACTTCCCCAATAACTTTACTCCTACAAAAAGCCAAATCTCTTCAAAATCAGGACACGAATGTAGGGAAACTGTTCCTAGGCTACATCCTCCAGGGCTTAGGCAAACTCCCTTCCCCAGAGGAGAAGCAGCAGGAATGAGCACAGCTTGGACCCTTCTGGGTTGGAGAAAAATCTTGGCTTCTCAGCCCTGAGGTTCCTCAGCCCTGGGTTTCCCCAGCTTTGGAGAAAAGTCCTGGTCACATTTCTGACCAACTCCACACCTGTGTCCCTGGACTCAAACGCAAAGGATCAATGATGCATGAAGGACTTCAGGGGAACTTCACCTGTCCTGCAACATCTCACTGGGATGCCACAAGGCATCCAGCACAGTTCTCCACCCCTTACTTCTGCTGATGCCACCTCGGATCAGTGGCTCTGCTCTACCACATCCCCAGTTCAGCACCTGTATGAGTAAGAAGCCTTCAGAGGAGATCAAGTTCAACAAATCAACCCTGTGCTGGGCTAAAAAAAGCTCAACTGAAAAATGCAAGGAAAAACAAAACCTGACAGTTGCAGTTTTCCACAGCAGATTTGGGCCTCTTGGGTCCTTCTACTGTAAGTTCACTGCCACTCTGAGAAGGTCAGGCATTGTTCCAGCCCTCGTGTTTTCTCCTGCCTCTAAAGAACCCAACCACATTCTGCCGCAGAACTGACATTTTTAAGAATAGGGGCTTTCAGGAAAATATTTACAGCTTCCTGGTTTCGCCTATTCCCAAGGCAGGGACGTCAGTCGGTGCTCGAGGTGTGCTGTGAGCGATTGTCTCCCACCGCTGGCTGTGCGGCTCCCGAGCTCCAGCTGGGGCTGCCGGCAGCGGGCACGCGTTTCCTGCCACCTGTCCCGCGCCGCGCCACGGATCAAACCCTGATGAGGGACGTTTCCGACGCGAAGGGAGCGCCCTGTCAAACACAGGAAGCGGCGACGTGCCGCTCCAGGTCTAGGCTGGGAAGGGAGGCAGCTGGAGTTTCTCTTTAGGAGATTGTTTGGGAAATGGCAGCTCAGGGTGCTGTGGGAAGTTCTCTGCAGAGTTCCCCAGTTGCTACACATGAGGGAGTCTACCTGGATATAGCAGCCACAGTGTAATTCAGCCCTTGCAAGAGTCCAGGACCCATATGCAAGATCCTAAGTCAGGGATCTGTCTCAGAAAGAGTTACACAAAACGGAGCCATGGAGGGATGAAGGATGCCAAAGCTACCCAGCTCTTTGAGGCTTGCTGGGCAGGTCTCAATGCTGAAAAATAAACTGGGAGGAGGGTTGATCAGAAACAGTCAGTGCAAGCCCTTCAAATTCAGCTAGTTGCTTTATCTACCTCTCCTGGGAAATGCCAGTACTCCTACAAGGTGTTTGGCCAAAAGGAGAGCCAAACCAGAAAAGTCACAACACACTAAACTAAAGGGTCTGCCATGGTGGAAACACTGGCCAAGACTCTTAGCCCAGGTTAGTTGTGTCCAAGCACAACTGTGAAAGCAATAGAAAGTCTGGCCATCTCTTCCCACCTGGAGAAAGGCCAGCAGCACATGGCTTAGACATGTCCTACCTTTCGTTGTCTGTGTTGACTGGCATGCTGTTCTTATGCCACAGGATAACTGGCTCAGGCAAGCCGTGGATCTGGCACTGGAATCTTGCTACACCACCTTCCTCCACCACTGCATTCTGAGGGTGGATGTGGAAGTCAGACATTGCTGGAAGACAAAAGGAGAGAAAATTATTCACATGTAAAGAAAGATTCAACAACTGGAAGATGTCAGCAACTTCATGTGACCTAGAAACACACTCTTATTTCCCACAGAATGCAAATGGGACTATAATGTAATGTAAGAGCAGAAGGCCAGCTTGCAGCCTAACCTTCTGCATAGAAAAACAAGACTAGTGGGAAGTTCTTGGTATCCCACCTGCCTCTGCACATTGAACTGATTGGCTCAAGCAGAACAGCAGACTTTGCTCCAAGACCCTCATGGTCCTCAGCAAGGTCTGCCTTGCAGCGAGAGACACAGACACTGCACTAGCACTTATCAGAGGTCATTCCCAATAGCTTCAGCAGTCTTTGGATCCTAGTCCACATCAAAAGACAGATGGATTCTTTCTGTTGCCATCAGTGTTTTACCTGTTGTAAATATCCTTCTGATATGTACAGCTTGACTCCTAAACTCATGTTATTTAAATACCTTGAGCAGAAGAATGCTGAAATAACCTAGTGAAGCATACAGCCCTTGATTTCCACCTGTTTGCAGGTGCTCCTGCTCATTGCATACTCTGCCTTCCAGCACTGCAGCAGGAACAGCCACATCCCCAGATTGGGGAGCAAAAGGATTCAGCCAAAAGAAAGAGCAGCTGCCAAGAGCTCAGCAAAACGAGGCTTTTGGGGCTGGGACCACCCGACAGCAAATGATGAGCCCCAGCATGCCCATGCAGGGTGAATACAGACCAGCCTGTTCCAGCAAGCCACAGCTGTAACCACCATGTGGAAACACTCTGGCACGCTGTTAGAGCTACATAAATAATACCGTAATCATTACTATTAATTAATTGGAAGGTGCTGCCTGTTGACTCCGCAATAAACATATTCAAAGCTAATAAACATCCCAGTGGTTATTGAGCTCATGATTCATTTAAAGTGCTGCATCCACAGGAAGGTCTCTCGCATTACCATACAAAACAAACTCCAGGAGAACCCTCTGCTCTGCTGCCCCAGCCCGATGACACCTCTCTCCCCAGCAAGAAAACCTCGTCCCCTTTTACATGCATCAAGTGCAATGACTGTGGGTCTGCTAAGGAACAAGCTGCCTATGTGTCAGGGCAGCTTAATCATTCATCTGCAAACTGCAGTTGGGCTCAGGCAGATGGGAGATGGCCATTAGCAATCATACATTAAATATGTGTTGCATTAACCTGCGCTGCTCCCGCAACCACCGCTCTCAACCCGCTGATGGCAGATTTGTTAAGCTGATGGAGTAACATGGAGCAAAGCCCCAGCCCTGCACAGTTGCAGGGTTGGGAAGGTTTTGTAGGTATGAGGGTGGGATGGGCAGCCAGCCCCACATCGGGAGCCAGACCGGGGAGTGGCTGCACAATGTTCCAGCCAGATGGCGACACACCAGCACAAGGTGAAAGATCACGGAAAATTGTATTTCTCTTTCCCAGGATAAAAGCCAATGCAATTATCCTCTCTGGTATAGGATTATAGGATGGAGCCCAATGGTGCAATGGCAATTTACCCAATTCATATAGATTTAGCCTTGAAATGAGACTGATCATGGTCCAGAGCATTCAGACATGGAAAGGAGCCCAAAAGCGGCTAGGAGGTCTCTCATCACCAGGTGATGCCACTTCCAAGGTGGCAAGGGATGCTTCAAAAGATGGGGGATCCATGGATGTCTGCAGCAGGAGAGCTGAAGGGAGCCTGCAGAACATTTCAAGGCTGGAGACCCAGACCAGGTGAGCATTTCTGCAAAGCCAAAGCTTACGAACCCTCACCAAGAAATGAATCCAAGAATTACTGAGAATTACAGAGCTCTCTAAGAAAATTTTTTAAAAAGCAGGGATTCAGATGCCTGTAGGAAAATTCCTTTCAAATGTACAGATGCTCAGCACTGAGGTTTTCTGGTGGCTGACAGGGTTGATAAAAGAGGGAGGTGTGAATGAGAACAGCCCCAGCACAGACTTCGCTCTGCTGGCTACAGAATTCATCGCCATTCCTTTATTTCAGTAATATCACCTATTATAGGTAAAACTGCAGCAATAACCTCTACTCTTAAAGACACCAGTATTAATATTTATCATGAATAAAACATGTCAAGTTATAAATAATTCAGTTATGAGAATGTTAAGTAAAATATTACTCTTCAACGACACTATAATGTGGCTTTGAAGCACAGTTTTATGTTAAATGCCTAGGAAACACTGTGACCCTTGCCAAGACCAGCTGGTTTGCAGAAGATGCATTAAAAATTCATGCACTGAGCTACAAAATGCTATTTTTAAAACAGGTTTATGAGTTTATTTACAGTTGCAGAGACAAAAGACTTTTGGAGCATCTCCTGTAAAACAGTAACAAAACTTCAATGTGAGTGATTACTGGGTTTTCAGTCTGGGAATAAATCACCAGGGAGAAGGAGAGGAGAGGGATAAGAGCTCAACTGCTTCACATGGCATTGCCTGGAGGGGCTAAATCTCTGCTGACCCATGTGAGGTTTTTATATACGTCTCAACTGACTGTAACAAACTGATGCAGCAGAGTGCTTGCTCCTGGTTGTCACTTGTCTTCCTGTGGCAAGCAGCAGGACCCCGTTACCAGCCGGGCGCTTTTGTTCCAGCCGCCAAGGAGAAGAGCTGCACGTCAGCCCGGGTGGGGTTGGCCAGCAGCCAGGGAGCTGCAGCTCATTTCTATGCTAATGGCCATAATAATTTTAAAAATAAATACATGCAATCACAATATTCGCCCGCGAGCTCCTAAGAGGGGAGGCACTCACTAATCCATCTGCCAGCGGTCTCTGCCATCCAGCACTGCAGCATCCATGTGCCAGTGGAGGGACTGGTGCTGCCCCAGGCCTTTTTTACCATCATCAGAGGGGTGAGTGCCACCCTGTTCCCATTAAACTTCCCTCTGCCATCTCCTTGTTTCATCAAGCCATAAAAATAACATAAATCACGTGCATACTCATTGCTCCACATTAATTCTCCAAGCTGTGATGTCTCAGTGCTTCTGCTATCATCCCAACTGGATTTTGGCTGTGCTACACAGCAATTGCCACAGGGCACAGAATGACAAAATTAGGGCTCACAGCAGACAGGGAATGGTCCTGGCAGCCATTTGAGGCTGCAGGCATGGAAGAGCCTCCTCCAAAAGATGTTGGCCAAGGCTAGATTCAGATTGAATGTCGACTGTCTACAGGCACCCGGACACATGAAGCAGAGGAGTTACTCTTCTTCTCTCCTTCCCCTGTGTTATATAAATAAGGACCTCTACCAGGATGATGCTGGATCACAGGCAAGCTCTTCCATAAAGAAACTCCCATGCTTGGGATTAACCACTTAACCCCCACTGGGATGCAGTCCCTGAAGGCATGTCCTATGACACAGGTGAGCAGCAACTCACATCCTCATCCATATTCATGGAGGATTCATTCTGGGGTCTCCTCTAATCAAATCACAAGCACTTTCTCCATCCCAACAGGCCCAGTGGAAAGGCCAATGGAATAAAAATGAAAATAGCTATCGAGTGAAATTTTCTCTACTCCATAAAAAACTAAATTGAAACCATTAGTGGCCAATCCTTTTTTGCTCAGTGCAGCATTAGTGCTAAGCCAGAGATTGACCTAGATTTGATATAGAAAAAGAAAACATTAACTTGGTATGTCAAAGCAAATCCCAGGCCTTTTGAGTCATTAAAACACAAACATTGTGCAGGCACAAGGAGAGGAGGAAGACTTGAAAGGTTCAGTGCCAAACATGGTGTTAAGAGAGCATTTGGGAAGGCCAGCTAGTTCTGCAATCAAATTGCCTCTTGATTTTAAATTACTTATGGGGAAAGAGACCCAGGCTGGCTCTGACACAAGATGATGCTGGGGAGGAGTGAACATCCACACCACCACAGATGCCACACAGTCCACAAATAGCAGCACACAAGTGAGGATCCTTTCTCCACATTTCTGCCACCAACCTGTTAAATTTAGACCTTTTCCAGTGGAGGCACGTGGTTAAAATGCCTCACAGTTAACACAGTATAAGGAACAAGAGTTTTATGGGGATGTGCCTCCAGTACCTCGGCTTCCAGATGCTCCTACAGAGGAGGGTGGGCTTCATTACCTATGTTACAACTGAGAAAGATAAAATCTGGGAGGCAAATTATTTGCCCAGAGCAGAGAACAAGTCATGGGCAAGCTAACCCCTTCCTAGATTGGCTCCATTCTGATGACAGTGAGTTGCTGATTTTTATACTGAATTTCTCTACTTACTAATAAAACTGAATCTCTCTTCAGGTCAGCAGAAGCCAGGATTGTTTTTAAAACACAATGAATACCATGCTAATTAATGCCAAACCTGAACCCCTCACAAATCAGGCTGAGAGCTCCAGCAGAACCAGCCTTAATATCTGTGAGACTCAGGGAGCACCCAACTCTTTTTCCTGAAAACCACCAGTGCCAAGGCAAGCAGAGGGATTAAATTTTCAATTCCCTCTTGGCTTAAGAGACCTTCACCACTAAGTCAGCAACCTGCCAGGGAACATTCTCAAAAAAGTCAGCATGTGAAGGCTCTGCAGACTCTGGTCTTATTTGTCCCCTCCAGACTCTGGAAATGGAGGATTTTCCAAAGAGAAGGAGCCAGCACAAAAGACGGGGGGGCGTGTGGACACCACAAATCCCATCCTCTCCTCTCTTCCCTCTGCCTTCAAACACCAACGCCTGCCCAAGCCTTTAAGAAAAAGACACTGAATCTTCTTTCTATACATTTTTTTAAAAGATGCATTTTTATAAAGCTAAAAAACAAGCCCGTGGCAGGCCAGCCTGGTGGCTACTCCAGCTGCAGAGCAGCCTCTGCGCCTGCGAGCCGGCCCGGCGTGTCTAATGACGCTATTGTGCGAGGTTGTTGCTGAACTGCCATGAGCCCAATTTTGAATGCAAGTTGCTTTGTGCATAGTGAAGCGTGAACAACAGCGCCGCCCATTTATCTATTTAATTCTCCAGGAGTAGCAGGAGCGGGGCCCTTCGCTCACATCTAAAGGGAAGAAAAATCGCCTTTCTCTCAGCTTTGGAAAGGGAGGGAAATATTAAAGAGCAGCCGTACCTCTCCCAGCACAGAGGAAAATCCTCTCTTCCTCTGTCCACTAATCATAGTGGGGAAAATCCCAAATTTCTATAGTCCATGCTGAGTCTCAGATCTCAAAAGAATATGGGCTGCAAGACTCAGGAGAGTTTGAAGCAAGGAAGACATTTTAGAGGAATGTAGTTCATTTAAGAGGAACCAAAATACCTGGTGAGATAAAAGAGGGAGGATGACCCACCTCGGTCTGCGCAGAGGTACAGGGAAATGGTCAGTCCTGAACACTTTTTATTTGGAATATTTGCAAACAAATGCTTATTCTTCTTTTGCTTTGGCTATTGTTTTCTTACTCTGGAGTTAACAGGATGGCTCAGAGTATGAATGGAGGATGGTGCAGGCTCTGTTCTCTCTGCATTTTGCATCCTCATGTCTCTTGTTTTCACCCGCAATCAAAGCTGACTGGAAGAATTTAAAATAGGCTAAGAAGACAGCACATCATACAGACTTCTCTGGTTGAGGAACAAAGTCTCCACCTGGCTTGTTTTTTTCTCCTGTCCCAAGCTCCTGGGACAGGAATGAAAGGGAGACAACAGATAATGCCTCGCAGTGGGACACAGCAGCTGCCCACAGGAGGGAACACGCAACAGATATTTTACAACAGGAGTAGGGGGGAAAATCTACAACCTCATGACCCAAGTCAACCAGGAGGCAAATTTTTGTCTGGTCTAGGACTGTGGCTTCTCAACTTTTTGCATAACACATTAAATGACTGAGCCAAATCCCGCTCAGGTCACCTCCCTGCTGGATCGCAATGAACAGCCCTGATGGACGCTACTGACCCATGACTTATTGTTGGGTTTGCTGCTTTCAGAAGCAGAAAAAAGCACAGAGCCCTGTAGGGGCTGCTTCCACGTAGGGATGATAAATATCCTGTGAAAGTAATGAACACATCTTCACTGCATGCAGAGCAGGGGTCAGAGGGAACATCCTCAGGAGCCCTTGGTTGCTCTACCCGCTCTGCACGAGCGAAGGAACCAAGCTGTGAGGAGGATGATGGTTCTTCCTGTAAAGGTCCCTGTAGGGTGGCCCCTGGAAACCCTTAGAACGCCTGCACTGCAGCTCCACTCCTCTTCCTGAGCTTGACTGAATGTGTTGCTCATTGCCAGCACACCCAGCCTCTCCTGCACAATCACAGGTGTCTCTAAACCCATATTCCAGTCCTAAAGAACTTAGTATATTCATGGTATTTATTAGAGCTCACTTATTGAAAAGTTAACCATACCACCATCAGTTGTTGATGTAGGGATACTCTTCTGTGAGTGGGAAAGATTTTTGACTGGATAAATGCAGCCTCTGTGCTACTCATGGAAATGAACAGGGGTCCTATGGCCCAAGGACTGTTTTGTACTGCAGTATCTCACAATTTCTATAAAACTCACAAAATACTGCACCTCTAGAGAGAGACTGTCCTCACACTGTTCCAGTACAGCATGCAAGGGAGCGTCCCCAACATTCAACAGCCCACCACCCCTGTTTGTCTTAACTTAGGGGAGCAGAGAGCACCAGGGGAGCTGCCAATGCCAGAGGAAACCCTTGAGAGCATCTGGCATTTGCCACGCTCTCCCTCGTGCAGCAGCGCTGCCCAAATGCTGATTTCTGAGACCCAAGACCTCAGATGTGGCTGCAGCCAGACATCATCCCAGCCTGAAAGCAAGAGCAGGGAGTCCCTGTGCATTGGCAAACACCTTCTGAGGTGCAGTGAGAAACCAGGGCTGTCTGAACACCCTCACACCTTTCCTATAAAGGCATTGGTTATTTTAGGGACAGGCACTAAGTGCCACCCATGATCACAACCAAAATCCAACATCATCCCTCCCTTGAGTACCAATAGCACACTCTACCCATGAGGCAATGCTGCTCCTTATAAACCACTTTGAAAGATGCATCTTGGCAATCCCATGGATCAAATTCCTCACTTCCCTCCATGCTCAGAGCACATGGCAGCATCCCATCATGTTACCTGCTACTCCAAGCAGCACAGCAGACAGCCCAGGGTGGTTATTCATCTTCCAGCACCCTCTTGTTTTCCAGGGGGATCAACTAATAAACAGCCCCTTTAGCGCTCTCAAATTGGTTTCAGGGAGAGAAGTTGTTTCTGGCGAAGAGGGAGGCATTGCTGGGAGAGACCTTTATCAGGGAGCTCTATTGCAGTAATTTTTCAAGATGAAATTGCTCTCCAGCTCATGACAGCATTTAGTGTATCCTGAGGCGACCATTTGTGAAGCCAAACCTGTGGTCCTGCTGCCCTGCTGCTGGAGGGAAGGGGGAGTATTAAATGTCATAAACAACTCTTAATTTGCCTGGGCAGACTGCACATGGGGCTGGTGATTCTGCAGTGCAGGAAGGGGTTATCTGTCAACTGCACAGGGCTCCAGCACCAAGTGATGTTGGCCTGGCAACACTGGCTGCTGTGACACCTGCCCAGAGGTACAACTCACCACAAAGGGCTCCTGTGGGGTGATTTCTTAAGAAACCCTAGCATCACACAAGGGTCCCCCACCCCAAAGCAGGGCTCCCCTCCAGCATCAAGATGTCCCCTCCTGTTGCATTCACAGCAATGACTTCTCCAGGACTTTCCTCGGAAGCACACATTCGCTCTTTGAAAAATAGTGATGATTTATCCCACTTAAGTGCCCCTGCAGACCCCTGAAGTAATGAGAAAATGAAGGGCAAGCTGTCCACAAGCCTCTGGGAAAGGCTGGCTCGGCAAGGGTAGAGCAAAACATGCAGTATGCTGCCAGCAGACAGGTCTCTCATGCCAGATTCCCATCCAGAGCTCCTCGTGTTTTTCCTACTCTGACACACACAATTAAGACAAATTACATAGTTACCATTTTGATTTGTTGCACAATACTGATGTTTTCCATCCCTCTCCCAAATATTGATGGAGATAGTAAAAGAGGAAGCTCCCACACAGCTGGTTTTGGCCCTGGACCACTTTGTTTGCAGCCAACTCCTTCCAATATCGAGCGCGGATGGACGAGCAATCCTGCTTTTCATCAGCTCGGAGAGGCAGCGAGCCAAGCCAGCACGAGGTGTTATCCTCAGCAGCCCTCACAACACCTCTGAGTAGAAACATCCCTGCTCAGACTTCCCTGAGCAAAGTCAGGAGCTTCCCTGCTTTTTTGTGCTCACCCAACGAGTGCACACTTTGTTTCAGCATCTCCTGAGGCACTGGTGGAATCTGCAAAGGTGAAGGCAAGGAAGCTTTTCATCACGACTGCCCACAGAAATGCCATCAGCCTTGCTTTCAGACAGGGAGCTGTCCTGATTTACAGGCTAATGAATTTTAAATGAGATGCATTTTTTAATTTTTTGTTGTCAGCCCCCATTTTTCTGCCAGCAATCATTCCAGTAATAGCTTTAAATTTTCAGCATCTGTTTTTACCAGCTCTCTTGTAATTAGTTTACTAATGTATTTCACTGCGCCTTTGTTATTTTCAGAGAATTACTTCATTCCCAGCTATCAGAGATAGTGCACTTCAGTCTATAAGGAGTTTGGCCTTTGTTCCCCCGTGGTTATTCACATGGGGGAAGATGGCTCAGTGAATGACAAGCCTTTCTATCACTACACATTCTCCATTTAATGTCTTTATACTGGCTCATTAATTACCACAGAAAACTCCTTTCCAAATGGAACCTGTGATTTATAGAAGACTTGGGCAAGGTGCCATTTTTATCGGGCCGACAGCAAACAGCACCAGTGCTGGCAATTCACTCTTCATTTTCCTCCTGCTGCAGCAGGGCCAGCCCTGCTGAGGTGGGAGCTTTGCCTGGGCAAGGGAGCTCAGTGAGTGCTCAGTGCTGCTGAGCCACGGGCATCACGCTGCTCCAGCTCGACTGGGATGGCCAAGCCCGTGGCAAAATGAGATACAGCCCGTTCTGCCTGCTGCACAGATTGAGATATTCCCTTGGGCAGCAGCTGGGGAGTGCCTGGAAGAGGTGAAACTGCCTCTAAGATGATCTCTTTCCCAAATCTGGTGGTCCAAGGGGTGGCAGTGCATACAGCAAAGTATCTTGTAGGTGTTGGCAAAAACCCAAGCTCAGCATGGAGACTCTGGCTTTCATGATGGAGTGGACAGTCAGAGGTGATGGACTCTGTGGCATCCTGAGGCACCTTTCTGCTGTGTCCCATCACACAGCAGGCCTGAGTGCAAGCTGTATTCCTCAGACTCTAAAGCATTACAGACTTGCAAACCTCCCAGCACATGGGGTCCAGGCAGGGGGAAGAGCTGCCCAAAGACACAAGGCAAAGACTCCCTGTGGACCCAAGGCAGCCGGAGCAGGGGGGAAAGGCGGCTGTGGAAGTACCCCAAACAAGGGTCTCTCTGTCCGACGGAAATTAACTTTAAATCCTTCAGAACAGTATGTCTTTCACCACGTCCATACTCTGCCGAGCATGATAAACTACTCCCCTTCTTTATTAAGGAATGAAACAGAAGTGGAAATGGTGCACACGATAACTAAAGAAGTTATTTAAATAAAAAAATAATCACAAAAGGCTGGATTCCCACAGAGGAGCTGCCTCACATCACAGCAAGGGAAATACTCAGCATCCCCTGTGCAGAGGGAGAGGAGAGACCACAGGATCACAGCAGTAAGCCAGAGCAAGTGGGGCACAGGGTTAGCATTGCAAAGAACTGCTCTAAAGCGCCTTTCTGTTCATTTTAACTCTAAATTTCACTCAAACACAGGTGATTTTTCTAAATGCTGAAAGCTGCTCTGCTCTCATCCCTTGGTGTTGAGCACAGATATTGTGCTTCGATGTTGCCCAGTCCAGATTGAAGGGAATAATGTCAAAGCTGTAGAAAGGACTGAACTGTTGTGATCCTGAGAAAATCCAGGTTCCTCCCAGGTCTGCTTTTCCTCCTAGCAGCAGCTAAGCCGTTAGCTGTCATCTCATCCCTGTGGCTGAGTTACTATATAAATTCCTGTTCGCTCCTTGGCAATAGCAACAGCTTCCTATTTTGCTGGCAGCAATCCAGGGGAAATTCAAGCTGAATTACAGCCATTCTTCAGAAAATAGGCCAAATCCACAAAAGCAGGACACATGACCGCAGACGTAGAGCTCGTCCTTTTTTCTATTTATTTCGCAGCGAGAAGCCCCGTTGGCTGAAAATAGCTTATCTCTGGAAGTCCCCCTTTCCGTTCAGGGCTGCCGCTCCTGGCTGCCAGCCAAACCATTACCACCTCAAAGAGAAAGTTCAGAACTCCGGCGTATCGGCCCCACGGTACAGGACGTGCGGTTTGATGTTTTCACTGATTTCTCTCTGGGAGCTCAGAGGAGATGGGGATTGGATTTCTGTGCACGAGCCAGCGAGTGTTAACTCCTTTCCTGCGCCTCTGCTGGGATGGGTGCACCTGGGGCTGTGTTGGAGTAGACACAGTAGTGTGTACAGATGGGCACGTATGTGAACATGTGATAGGAATAAATTGTTCGCCGTGAGGGTGGTGAGGCTGGCACAGGCTGTCCAGAGAAGCTGTGGATGCCCCATTCCTGGAAGTGTTCAAGGCCAGGTTGAACAGGGCTTGAAGCAATCTGGTCTGGTGGAAGGTGTTCCTGACCATGGCAGGGGGTTGGAAGTAGATGTAGGATCCCTTCCAATGCAACCCAATCTAGGGTTCAATGATGTTATGATACAGTATGAGGGTGGCAACACAGGTTGGACTCTGTGAGCCAGGGTCCCTCCAGACACCCACCCCCACGACAAGGTGGCAGCTTCTATTTCATGCCAGGTTGATGTGAAGAAGTCACCCTATCTCAAAGCACCTCTGTTCCCACAGTGAACTTCTTCTCCCCCCTGTGCACCCCACAGCATCCTAAATATGACTGTGAGACACATCACCATCCTGTCAGACAAACACAAGTAAGGATATGTGTTAATGAGAGAATGGTTAAAGATAAGGATGTGGAAGATGGTGACACAGAGGAAGGAAGTGATAGCGGAGTTACAAACCACCAATCTCACCATCTTTATCTTTCTTGCTATCATCAGACCATCACTGAACCCGAGGAGCAGTGATGCATTCCAGAAAACACAGTTCTCCAGGGAGGACTGGTTTCTTGTTGATAAGAAGCAGGGAGGCTTATCTCCTAAACCCACTGTGACACCTCACCCTGGGCCCAGTTTATCAAATTAAACTCATTACCTTTGAGGACTCATTGAAAAGAGGTGGCAGGAGAAAAGTCCTGGGTCAAGGAGGCAACGCTGCCATCGCCCTGCGGTGCCGCTCCTGGATCAGCGCGTCCTTTCCGGCATCGCTGAGCAGCAGTGACTGGTGGGACAACACTGCCTGGGAAATCAGCACCAGCACTAAACCATCCCAGAGCATCATCTCACAGAAGCAAAGTGACAGAAAAAGGGGACGCACTGATTTCCTCTCAGGTCATCACGGGGCTCTCTGGTTTATTGCACCTACAGCCACATCAGGCAGGGCTTTGCTCGCTGGGCGGGATTCCTGATAGAAGATGGTTTACAAGAGCAGGTTTCAATATGGTAGAAAAACAATCTGATTGTGCCCATGGGAGAGCATTGATCATGATCTGCCATCACCCAACCTCTGTACTGTGTCACAACCACATACAGAACTTTGCATATGCATCTCTTACTGCCACAGATAAATAACCAAGTCCTTTCTGTGAGGAATTTTTAAAATGAGCAATTGAGCAAAACTAAATTTCAGCTTTGAGCACTTTGCTAAGGCATTCAGATATATACTTCAGATGCTTCTAATTTTTTTTACTTTTTTATCCTTGATTAAACAAACACAGGTCATCTCAGGTGGTGCCTCTCCTCTTTTTGCAAGGACCTTTGGTACTGTTTATGGGCACAGGATACAACAAGAAGCCCTGGGTGACAGGAGGAGAGGGCAGTGAGGCTCAGGAAGCCTTTGAAGAGCATTCCCATGGGATGCTCCCGGATGGGATAACTATCAGCTCAAAGGGCTACAGGGAGAGGTTTTATCAATTTGTTGAGAGGAGAAGAGGTTGGAAGAGCCTGTGTTATTTCCTACTGTAAAATCTGCAAATATTTTACCCAAACATTTCTGCTTCTTCCTGTGTTTGTGCACCCTGAAACTCACTTGAGCAGGTTGTGGGGGGAAGGCTGCCAGACTCCCTGAGCAGTGGTTCCCTGACTAGGAGTCACAGATTCTCCTGTGACTACCAGCAGCTAAGCCCTCTGCAAATGCACCAAGTCCCTATACCCTCCATTGACCTCCACCCACCCTGCCAAACAAGCCCTGGCAACAAAATTCCGTGTCATGGACAAAAGACAAGAGGAGATGCTGAAAAAGAAACCCAGCACACAGTGCCAAGCCTGGGGAAGAGGTCAACATTGACACTGCAGCTCCTGCCAAAGGAGGAAGAGTTAGAAGACATGCTGTATACTCGGGCAGCCACACAATTCAAATTTAAATAGCAGCATTTGCCTTCAAAGACTGTCAGTGCTGGGACAGCCAGACAGACCTGCAACTGCCTGGGACTCCTCTGTCCCTGTCCCTGCTCATGCACTTGCTGTTCTCATTTGCTTCCCAGACTCATTCCCCATCCAAGTGCCAGGGTTAACATCATTTAGCCACCTAAGCTCTCTGTCAGCATGAAATTTCATTTTAATTAAAGCTTAAGTTTGGGATGCACACATGAATGTGGAAAGCTGCATGGCCTGAAGTGATGATAAATGCCAAGGAGCAGCAGCACTGCAAAAGTGATGTGGGTTTTAGGGAACAGGCAGAGGTCAAACACTGCACCTGAAAGGAGGGATTGCAGAGGGGTATTTTCAGTGACTTTGAGCTCTGAACTTGAGCTTTGCCCCTGTGTTTGCAGCACACCAGAGAAATCAGAGCCAAAGCCCTGTAAGCCTGATCTTCAGGGGACCCTTGCAGGGATGCTCAGTGTGTCCTGTACCAAACCTGAGGAATCAGTCCTCTCCCTCCTGAAATGTGCATCTTTGTCAGAAAAAACACTTGCAGCCCACTACAGACGCCTCTCCAGTATTAATAAAAGAGATGAGAGCTCTGTAACAAACAGGTGATTGTAGCACAGACTGTTAAGAGACCTGAAAAACTGCTGGAACACCTGAAATATTCAGGAAGGTGATTAAATCTATCTTAACAAAACCTCATGGCATATAATGGGCCCCCAAGAGACCCACTGTAATACCCTAATAACTTGTTTATGTGACCCAAATGTCCAAGAGGATATTCCATGAGGGTGTGCATGCACACGGACTGTGCACCCCACATGCATATTCAGGCAGAGAATAAAAGACAGGAGAAGCAAAGTCCTTAAAATACTTGTGTGGCGCAAGGCAGGAGCATCCGCATGGAAAACACTGTCAGCAACTTCACAGCCCTCGCCACCACGAAGCAAATAAATAAATAAAGAGAGCTGCAGGAATTAGCTGTGAGGGTGACAGCACTGAAGGAAAATGAAAGCAGAAAGGGGGGTAAGAAAAAAACATCCATCCCGGCTCGCTTTTGTGTTCTCGCACAATGGGGCACGTCAGCTCCGGAGCCTCCGCAAGCCATCACCCGCCATCTGGCAGCGGGCTGGGCCGCTAATGGGAGGCCCCGGAGCCCCAGCTGACTCCCAGAGCCACAGGGGAAATCAAGCTGATGATCTCCCCACATTAAGCCATCTAAATTAATGCAGATGCGTGGCCCGCTCGCGAGAAATTCGGCTGGTGAGGGGCGGCGAGGGGAGCGGTGCGGGGCAGCTGCAGCGCGCCACGAAGCCGGGAGCCACAGCCCCGCACTGACTTCAGCAGGGCCGGGCCGGTGCGAGCCACCCCTGCTCATTTGCAAGACAAATTGCTGGCGAGGGTTTCTGGAAGCTCTGCCCTTTTCATCCAGTGTTGGCAGCTCGGCTGCGAGATGCACAACCCCGGCCAGATGCAAATTCTGCAGCAGCGGGGACAGCCCGGATTAACTCAGACCGTGCTCTCCGAACCAGCCTCATTAACTAATGTCCCTGTAATGCCCTAATGGAGCAGACTGGCTGAAATTACCGTGCATGGGGTTCAGGCAAAGCAGGGGATGGAGGTGTCGATGTGAGTGCTCTGGGCCAGGTTCAGCAGCAGAGCTTCCCCCGAGGAGCAACCCCAGAGGCCTCAGGTCCCAAAGAAACATTTGCAGCAACGAATGCCTGAATTCCCTAAGCACTATGGTACTGGACAAGGGCACAGAGCCTGGCAGTGAATCACAAGGGAAAAGTCAGTGCTGGTGCAGCAGAGGGCTGGCTGAGCACCTTGTCAAAGATGTGAGTTCAGCTCCAGCCTCTTCCCTTGCCAGCTGCTGCATGAGGATCAAGAGAACAAACCACCTGGGGTTAAAGATGTACAGTGCTCTCAAGGCATGGAAATGTGTGCTGGAGAGGACATCTTCAGCCCAGGGGGACACACAATCCCTCCTTTTCCCCTACACCTAACACAACTGTGCCTCCAAAAGCTCCCATGTGCTACCCTGGGGATGGCTGGATGCTGATCCATATCTGATGCAGGTCAGGGCTCTCTGAAGTGACATTGCTGGAGCAATGTACAAAGATCTGTCCCCTCCATTTGGGTGCAAACAGAAAAGTCAGCCTTCACAAAGGAATTTTGTTTCTGCCCTCCATCACTGGCTTCATGGAACTGATGGGAACCCAATTCCTGTAAGCAGCAGTGGCACTTAGCATCAGTGCCAAAAAACCACCACATACTTCCCCAGAGTGAGTTCAGCCAGCAGAGCCCTCCTGGGAATTGCTGTGACAAACCTCAGACCAAGCAAAACTCAAAGCTTTTAACAACTGAGGCACATTTCAGCCTCCTCAGGTCCAGCTGCTGTTGCACAGCCCAGGGAACCTCTGGGGGTAGCAGTGATGCCTTGCAACAAGCAGGTATTTGGGGATCCATCACTGTCACTGACAGCTGAGATCCTGCTTACAGTACCAAGGGTAAACCCAGACCCTTTCTAATGATTTTGGATTCATAACCTATTCCCCACAGATGGAAAATTTTATTCCCAAATGCACTGAGACCCACATGGCAGCAGCTTGAGTGATTACAGTCTCTGCTATCATTTGCAGGGAGGCAGAAAACCCCCCCCATTTTACCTAAAGGGTAGGGTGGTAGCATATGGTAAGTGTAGGTTACACTCAGCCCCAGGAGCAAAGCTGCAGCCCTGACACAGCTCACACTGTTCTGAAGCATGTTCCAGGTCAGTAAGATACCACCAGAAGAGAAGCAGAATTTTTGCTGTGGTAGGAGAAGGGGAGAAAACCTCCCCATGCAAAATTCGGTTCCAAATTCAAGCTAGTTGAAATAATCTGTTGGTAAACACAAAGCACCATTGGGGTAACAGCTGAGTGGAGGTCTATATTAAACAGGCATCTTCAGATGAAAATATCACTCATCTAAAAGGCATCACTATTCATTCATGCTCAATAAAACACAAAATGGTTACAGATAGAGCTGATGGAAAATGAGAGAGAGAAATGGAAGTAAAGGTAAAGCTGCCAGGCAGGAAAGAACACAAGAAGGAAAAAAAGGAGAAATATCACTGTGAAGAGGTTGATTTAGCATTCTGCTCTAGGAGAAATTTCAAAAGCAGGTTTTAATATCTGATAAAACTTCACTGCTGGTTGCCATGCTGCCTGACAGAAGCACAGAAGGGGACTAATAGCCCTGGCATGCGACATGATAAAACATTTTAAGCCGCATTGCTTCACTTGGACTTGCCACTTTTAAGGCCATTTTACGGTTCACTGCTATCCCTCAGTGCCCTACCAACAACCCCTGAGCATGCACAAGCTCTACTCTACCCACCAGGCAGGTAGCTTCCCCCAAGGATGAGTTTTTCCAGCCTGCAGATTATCACAGGTGAATATTATAATTTGGCAGCACTGCTGCAAGGAACTGCAAGGGCTGAGTGCAGGGCACCCAGGCCAGTGGCTCTGGTCTTCTCACCAGACATGTGGCTCCTCCAGGGATCTCATCCCACTAAAACAGGATCCCTTCAAAGTCCTACATCATCCAAACCCTTTATCCACCCAGCTGGATGCTGCTGAGTTGGCATTAACAAGAGACGTGGGGGGCTTGGTTTGAAATACACCTCTGCTTTATAGATGATTTCCCAATCTAATAAAGAGATGAAACATTATCTGTCTTTCCTTCTCTTATTTCCCAAGGAACAGCAAGAGTGGAAACATCTTTCTGCCTCACCAATAAAACTTTTATAACCCACATCCCTGGTGGCTTCTAAGCAAAGGCCCTTTTCCCAATGAGAAGCCTGGGAAAAACAGGGAAAGGAGAGGTTGATCTGTATTCACAGCCCATCCTAGCTCAGGTGGTGGCATGAAACACTGGAGTCACGCCTGGATGCAGGCAGTAAAAACACTCCTTTTCCCTGGCTGCCCAGGGATTGTTCTTGCCAGGTAATCCATGCAGAGGGTTATTGGATACAGCACAGGAAAAGTACAACTACCAAAACTTAAAAGCTACCTGGTCATTTGAGAAAAAAACCCCAAAAAACAAAAAACAGGCAACTGAAAAATAAGGCAACTAAAAAAACAAAGGCAACCAAGATGGGGTGTGTTGTTTAGGTTATTTTTTTGCAATGAGCTGGTACCAGCTTTATCTATTGGTAGCCATCCTACCTTTTCAGTTTAATTTTACAGTAGGAGAGGAGTGGAGAACTGGGTGAATTTGGGCACAGACTGGGTAGTTTACCTGCACATCCCTCTGGACACAGACCTCTCACTTGTAACTCTGCATTTCCAGGATTGCCAAACTGCTACAGGTGTATGGCCAAAACAGATGAGACTACAGAGCAGGCTGGAGATACTTTAAGGCAATTTTTTTAAAAAGCACAGGATTATCAGCACACAAATACATCAACAAGTAGCAGAATTTCCACACTGTATTTCCAGCTGGAAGGAGGAAGAACCAGCAGAAAACAGGTTGTCTGTCTGCAAGCAATAGTATTTCTCATGGTCTTCCCTGTGATGCTGCCCAACACAGAATAATACTTTATAAACAATCACAAAATCACAGAATGGTTTGGGTTGGAAGGGACATTAAAGCCCAACTCATTCCACCCCCTGCTATGGACAGGAACACCTTCCACTACCCCAGGCTCCAAGCCCTGTCCAACTCAGTCCTGAACACTTCCAGGGATGGGGCAGCCACAGCTTCTCTGGGCAGCCTCTGCCAGGGCCTCACAGGGAATGATTTAATCTCAAAATCTAATCTAACTCTGAGCTCCCTCATTTTAAAATCCCTCCCTACATGGGAGACAAGCTCATCAGAACTTGTGAGAAGGGGCACAAACCCCCTGACTCACATCCCAGCTCCAGGACTCTCCAACTAGGAAAGGATAGGATTGGCCGAGGCAGGTGATTATAACAAAGCTCTAATGAGAAGGAGGGACAGGAAGGACATGGAAGGGGAAAAAATATCCAAAGAAATATGCTTAATTATCCTGGAGGAGCCTATCCCCAATGATCTGCCACTGCCTCCATCCACACATAGGTTATCTTTTAAGATTGTTTCTAAATCCAGGAAACTTTTCCTGGCCACGAGCACAGGGTCAGGAGGGGGAAGAAAAGAGAAAGCAAACTACTAAGGAGGAGAACAGGAAACTTTTTTTTAAAATGACATAAATCAAGCCAGGGAAAAGACTTCATGCCCCAGAAACCCAAGGCCAAGTTACTCATACATTCAATCATAAAGTCCAGGAAGGAGAGGTCATTCCTTTCCTTCTGCAAAATGCCTTTTTTTTTTTTTTTTTGTCAGGAATGGTTTTAATTAGTGTGCCCAAAGCTTGTGAGCAGCTCTGAGAGTTGAGAAGCCTGCTTGCTAATGGTCTCAGAGAAAGCCAAGCACACCAGCAGGATTTGTCCCAGCTCCCAAATCAATCCCTTTGGCTCCACATATCTCCTTTGGAGACACCATTACCATTTCCCTACACTTCTTTAGCCCACTCTTTAGTAACTGCTCATTAAAGCAGCATCTTGTTTAGAAGGGCCCACACCTCCTCCCTCTACATTAAAACAGCAACCTGACCTCAATAAAATATAAAACAATTAACTTACTAATTAGCCAACAAATAACTGTTTCACCCAAGTAGATACCAAGTTGTTAGGAAATCTATTAGCATTTCCACTGTAATTTCATGCTTTGCTGATGATGAATAAAACAAGGTTGAAAGGGACCTATTTATGTCCAGAGCACAATGCCCAGTGGCTGTAAGATAGTTAGTGGAAAACTTCCTCAGAAGAGCCAAATACCAGGACCAGAACCACTATCTGGACAATGTCAGCAACACCACAGCAGCACCAAAACCTGGCAGGGACAGTGTGAGAGGCCAAAAGGAAGAGCAGAGGCTGAGAAGTTCTGTCTGCCCTTCCCAATCAACGTGTAGGACAAGTTCATGTGTTCAAGTGCCTTGGGCCAAAACCCCCCAATGTTTTGCCTAAAATGATTCCTTTATATTCCCCCAGCCAGCTCCACCACGGACAACACAAATCCCACTAAAAAAACCTAGTTTTTAGACACATCTCCACGTTTCTTTGTGCTGTGGTCAACAAGCAAGGCCATCAAAGCCAGCCCTCCTGCAAATGTGGACAAATATTGATATAAGTGTCTGTTCTGGTCCCAAGGATAAAAAATTGGGTCTCCCAGATGACATCCCTTTCCCTCTTTCCATGCCATCCTCTTCCATGTCAGGACATGCTCCCTGGTTGCATTCTGAGAAAGTAACAGGGGAGGCCTGAGTGTTGTCAAGTCCTGACTGGCTTCATACCTGCCCTGGGTGTGTAGGCTGGATGGGACCCCAGCATGGGAAAAGACAAGGACACAGCCAGCTCTAAAGTTAAGTCTGCACCATCTTGGATGCACACACATGTCCAAGGATGTCCAGACAGTGATGATAATACCTAAGGGGCAAAACACACAAGCTGCTGTTTAACAAGATGTACCAAACTTAGGTCTGTAGTCTCTTTCCTACCTATAGATGAAAACCACCTAGAAAATGGGTGTGAAATTTGGATCTTGTATAGTGAATCACCAGGTGCCCAGGACTGTCAGCAGGCACAGTCTGTCTGCCAGGGGTACATCCAGCCCACACCCTTCACAGTGCCTGTAGACAAGCTGTTCTGCCCATACTGAAGCACAGGATAATCAAACCCCATGGCATGAGTCTTATGTAGGAAAAAAAAAAAAGAGTCACAATGCTTGGATCAGTGAAATATTCTGCAGCCATACACAGTTCTCCCCATTCAGGCAAGGGGCTGCTGTTTGGTTTCATTTAACCAACACTTTATTCACCCAAAAGACAACATCACCCTTGTGGTTCCCAGAGAGCTTCTCAAGAGACCTTGCACACCACAAGTCCAGGCCAAAACATCCAACTGCCTGCAGAGAGCCCCATTCCACCCACACAACCTACACCCATGAAACACAGCCCTTGCTTTCCTCTTAATCCAACATACACCAGTGTTGGAAAAAAATTTGCATGTTAGAACAATTAGATGTGAAACATTACACGCCTTATCTCAGTGATATTACATAATTGGATTTGCGGTGTACACAGATAATGGAAGCCAGAGCTTCCAGCAGTCAGAAATATAAATCATACTGGATTTTCTGCAGTTAAAGTAAGGAATATTTTAAGAGGTCAAAACAAATATATTGTTTATATTAAGAAATTGAATCATGTTATTAGGCTCTCTGTTCATCTAGTAAAATCTTTAAAAAGCTCATAAACTCGTTACTTTATTAGTTCAGACTTATTATATGTATTTGAAGCAATACTCAGAGGTATTGTTAAGCTACTGCAGGCAAGGGTTACAGGTCTTATGTATTTTCCTTTTGGTAGTAACAGATGTGTTGGAGGCAGCGGCTGTGCCGAGGGTTTGTTGGGAATCTCAAAGCTCAGAGCAAGCCCAAGCAAACCTTCATGTGTGTGTTACTGTTCATTGGAGACCACCAGCACATTTAGTGCACAGGCAGCTTTGCTTTTTCCAGGGATAAATTTTCACCTGCCTGCCCACCCCTCCAACCCATCCTCGCTCAGGAGGAGAGGCCACCTGAGGGCTGCCAGTGTAAACACAGCTGTAATCCTGCTCCAGAGGCAAGGATGCCTGGACTTCTTGCAGTAATTAACCCAAAAAAGTTCCTGCTCTGCATCACCCATGGAGTGTGCAGGTCCCTGCTCTGCATCACCAAAGCACCCTCAGAGCATGTGCAGAACTCCAGTGTGACATGTGCATCAGGGAATCATTTACAGAGCTGCTCTCACAGCAATTCATTTCCACCATCCTGTTGGATCCAGATTTATGCAAATAGCTTAATGTGTTAATTTACATATTTGATGAATATGCATTGTCGCACCCATAGAAATGACAGCAAACATCCTAATTACCAGCACACAAGCCTGATCAGGCTGTGGGATGGAAGGAGCTTGAGAGCTGTGCCATGTTTCTGCTGGCTCTGGCTGCTCCATGCGCTGCCCAGCTGCTCCTGAAGCTGCTGCCCCTCATCCCATCAGCTCCTCATGTGCCCTGTGCATCAGGGCCCTCAGATTTTGCAGGGGCAGGTCAAAGACCATCTGATCCCAAAAGCCTCCCAGTATTGCCTACACATGTGCTTTGATTTCTAGCCTTGCAGTGGCCAGAGTTCCTCCACAGCCACACTTGTGGGGACCAGCAGGAGGATCTCGGCTTATTGGATTAAACAAACCATCCCTGGTGGCTCCAGAGGAAAGCCTTGATAGGGGACCCCAAAATATCCTCCAAACATCCATAGCACAAATTCACAGAACACCAAAATGAGGGTAATTTTCTTATCCTTTGGCAATCTTGTAATTTTTAACCCACTCTTTGGATTTTTTTGGGGTTGGATCTGACTTGGGAAAGCTGAAGGCTATCCAAAGCAGGATGTATGAACACAAGGACATGGAGTCCTATGACTAGCCTCCAACATGAGCACCCCCAGCAAGCCTAAATCACGTTCCAGAGTCTCCAAGAGACGTTCAGGACCCCACTAAATCATTCTAGGCAGCAGTGCTTGAAGGGGGCTATGCTTTGAACAGCCGCTCTCACACAGGCAGGGCTTCACACCATCATCCCAGCACCATGAAAGGTCTGCCCAACCTGAAACCTGCACACTGAATTTGGCAGGCTATAGGACAAAAGGCTCCCCCCACACTGCCTCCTCCATCCCTCTGCTTTCCCTGGGCTGCCTCCTCCCAGAGCAGCTGTGCACCAGGTGAGCTGGCCGGCAGGAAGGCTGGGCAAGGGGCCGGCAGGGAGGCTGGGCAAGGGGCTCACAGCCCCCCTGACCCCACAGCTCCTCTCCCCCCTCCCCGGTGCCTGCCTGCCTTTGAAGCCTGGCTAATGACAAAATGACATCCTGCTCCCTCCACCTCCCCCTACTCACTAACGGGGCCCCCTCGCCTGACCTCAAGGTGTGACGGCTCCTCAGGTTCAAAGCAGGGAGAGGATGCTCAGAGCTGAGCCCCAGGGGAGGTTGAGGGGGGATGAAGGGGTTGTGGTGAGGAGCCCCACATCACCCCACACTTGGGCTCTCCCCTCCAACCTCTCCTCGCTGCTGGCTGAGAGGAACACAGCCATTTTGCAACCCCAGGGGTGACAGATGTAATGGACACATCAAACCACCATGTTTCTCCTTCCACTGCAGCCCTGAAAGGCTCCAGAGATGGCTGATTTTCTCTGGCTCCTTTTGGCCAGCTGAAACCTCAGCAGATTCAATCACTACACTGAGAGATTTTACCTGGAAATCAAGTCCTTTCCAGGTGATCAGCCACACAGCTCACTGTGCCACCAGAACCTAAATTCTTTATAAGGTCTAATTATTGATGCAGACAGGCACTGATCACTCCTCAGCAGCATTTCAAAGAGGGATCAGATGATCAGCTCTCTATTTGATATGTCATTAAATAGGGTTTCCCTTACTTGCTGCTCAGCTCAAACACTGGCAAGACAGACAAGACTATTTCATACAGTGTTTCCTACCTCCTCTTTAAAAAAAAACCACAAGAAACCACTAAACTTGAACAAAGCCCTCCAAACCTTTCCAAGTAGACAGGGAAAATATTTTTAATCTCTCCCTGTGCAGTTTAATATCAGCAATCAGTTACCACTGGCTCAGATTTATTTAACAGGATATACAGCATGAACAAGCAACCCTCTACTATTAGAAGGGGGGATGCAAAAACTCCATCACTGGCGGCTGCAGCCATCGTAAAGGCCATTAAGGGAGCTACTCTGCCTAAATGCACATAATCAGCAAATTTATGGCCTGTTTCTTCTGCTCAGAGAGGAATTGGTAGAGGCTACAAATATGTGTGATGCTGACAGCTTACAGGCAGGGCTGGTGTGCAAGCTCAGAAACACTCTCTGCTCCAAAAGTGCAACAGTTTGGTGCACAAATTTCCCCCCACGCATCTCACGGCAGCTCCATCACACATGCACAAAGCTGCCCCCTCCACTTTAATTGATTCCCCCAAGGGCTTTGGGATGGGTTTTATAGTGCATAACTAATACTGATAAGCAGGCGTGATAAGGTAGTGTTATTACCCAACTAATGGGTCACTTCATCCACAAATACTTTTTAATTTAATTGAAAACAGGAACATGAGCTGCAAGCAATCAAACCTCGAGTATCATCCGCACCAGTGTTCCTGGAAAATTTTTTGCTCTCCCCTTCCCACCTTCAGTAGCTGATGAACCACAGCAGATGTCACAAAACCGTGTTTTGTGGCTACAGATTCACAGTTGAAGATCTCTGGATTCAATTCAGCCACTCAGCGAGGAAGTGCAGCTCCCAGGAACTTCAAAGAGAATTGCATCCATCACTTTCAGCAGGGCTGAACTGGCCTTTGCTTATACCTACCTCCCTAGGTCTGCCCTGGAAAGGAAATTCCTGGAATAACTTTCATGTGCTTAACCCTTCGGAAATGGTAGGCATTAATAAAACCCCTCCTCAGCATCCGCTTGCCTGGCAGAGGTTGGAGGCCATCCACGCCTGATCAGCAGTGATGTTTGCAGGTCATTAGCAGAAAAACATAACTCTGAATTTCCATTGTGCTGGAAAAGAGTGTATTTCCAGTCTCTCCCGAGGACATTCCCGAAGAGCACAGCTACCATTATGCAAATTGCTTTAACGAGAGCCTGGCCTCCTCTAATAATACCTACGGGACCAGACAGAAATATCAGATGAACTTCTCAGTTACTGGGATACTGAGGAAAAACACAGTGATTTCAAATTCAGAGAATAAAGTCTTTTCTCCATTTTCAGTTGGTCCAGTACAACCTCTCCTCCTCAGGATATTTTGCCCTATTCTCACCAATCCTGTGCTCACTACCATGGGATGTTACCACACTGCAATGCTCTAGCTTGGCTCACACTTGGAGTCAGACCAACGTGTAAGGCTGGAACTAAGAATTATTAAGTATTAGTGATTACATCTCCCCCTTGTGCCTGCAAATGCTGCGAGAGGCTACAAACCCATGCTCTGCCACTGTTTAACATCAGAAGTTTTCTTTAACTGGGACAGACAGACCTTAGAGCAAAACTGAACCCAGACCAGCAGCAGAGGACAAGGACTTGAAGTGGTCAGAATACCAGAGCATTGCTTGTGCCGTGGGTGGGCACACAAGTGAGCTCACACCATGAGTGCACACCTCATTTGTCAGAAAACACTGGGTTTTTCTAAACTTTGTAAATCAAATGCTTCCCAGACTGTCTGTAAGTGCATTTCCCTTCATTAGCACTAAGATCAACAATTTAGCAGGAGGCAGCTAGGGGATAGCAAGACCAATCCAAACAGTTTTACTTAAATTCCATCTAAATGAACCCAGTTTTCTGGGCTTTTAGCAATGGAGGGATAATGTATGCCTATTAAAGAGCATGTCAAAGCCCCAGTCACAGAGTCTGGGCATTCAGTTAAAGCGAAGGTCACAGATCTGTGCCCTGGGGCCAGGGGAGAAAGGCTCAGAGGAAGAGGAGTGGCCATCTGGTCCCTCGCTTATGCAGAGGTCACTGCTTTCTGTCACCCCCCCTGTGGCCTCTGACTTCTAGGACTCAAAGAGAAGGAAAAAAAAAAAGCCAGGCATGATGAAAGTGGGGCCCTGATGTGGTGAGACAACTCGCTAAAAGAGCTCTAACTAAAAACAGCCACATGCTCTGCGTGGTTAAAGGGACAGCTTTCCCCTTCCCAGCTCACGCTGCAATGCCAAGACCTGCACGGGTGCATTTTTCCACGTGGAAAATAGCTGGGATAAAATACTGAGCACGGTAAAAGCCTACCAAGCCTCCAGCAGCCCTAACGGGGAAGCTATGAGCCTTTTGTAATACACAAATACAGCAGCAGCATGATTGGGAGGGAAAGAGAGGGGAAAACCAGAAGTACAGCCTGTTTGCAAAGCTCTCTGAAGTGCCAGATACTTGCACATGCCTGAAAATCAGATTGATGCTATTCATGCCCGGCGTGCTCGTTTCCTGCTTGGCAATGGCATGTGCACTGAATCGAATCCACTAATTGTTCCTGCTGCACCACGATTTGCAAACGAGATCGCTTAGGAGCCAAAAGAAAATAAATGAGGTGTTTATTAGAAGGAAGGCTGATTTCATATTCTTCATAAAAGCAAAACAGTTCAGATGCTCAGTGCCATCTCCAACCCGCCTTTCTGGTTGAGATGTGACTTTGAGCTCCTAAAGCTTTTATTCCTCTGGAGATACTTGTTCAGCATTCAAAGCAGAAAGGCATTATAGCAGCTCTGCCATCTATTTTCAGAGTAAACAGGTTTCTTATTCATTAATTACATGGGTCTTCAGATAACACACCGAATTTCCCATTACCTGGACTCTGTGCAGTTTGTTCCCTGCATACCATCACACTGCAGACTTTTTATCAAGCAATTCTGCTTCATTTTAATCTGTGATTTATCTGAGGGCCCAGCATCGCTGCCTGAAGGGTATTGTTTAAGTAACAATGCTGATGTACACATTCCCACATCAAATGTCAAGGGAGTAGAGGGCTGCTCCAGAGGATGCATGGGCTCAAAGGAAATCATTAAAAGCCACTGGCCTGCAGAAACTAAATTGTATTTGAAAAGAAAAACTAACAACAGACAGGAAGCTACTGGCAACCAGGCATTGCTTAGGAAAGTGGCTCTGAGGGGGAATAGCTCGGTTTCCCCTTACAAACTCTCATCATGGCCCAGATTTCTTTCTTAGGCAGTGACAGACACAAATTTAAATTCCAGTTCATACACACAGCCGCAGCGCATGGATTGGTGTCGTTTGGATTTAATTCTTGTTTTTCCCCAAAGTGCAGCAGCATCTCACCACGTCCCTTTGAGGCAACAGCAAACCTGCCACCGCCCGTGGATGGAGCTGGGATTTCACCAGCCTTCCTCACTCCCCGCCAGCTTTGAAGCCACTGGAAATTAGTGCAGCCCCATCAAAAGCAACAACTCCAATTAAAAGCTGTTGAGAGCCTTCCCCACTTTATATCCCAAATGTGCTCCTGTTAAAGCACACCCTCGAGCAAGCACAGATCAGTTTCGGGAACGCCACAGTTTTGTGACAACAGGAAAAAGAGATGGCTCATATTTGCTGACTCTGTCTATATTTGTTCAGGAAAGAAGAAATATTTATTTCTAGGATGTGATCTGCACTGCGATACGCTTAGAAGCTACTTTTAAATTAAGGGAAGGGCTCAGTGCTATTTAAAAGTGAATCAGTGCAATGCAGGGAGAAAGCAAACCATTAGTTTGGTCAGAATAATTTTAAAAGGAGCTAATAAAGCAAGACTTCATTATCTCATTCCAGCTGCTCAAGAAACATCAACAGATGCTACTAACACGCCAAGGATGGAGGCAGCTTCCAAAGGTGTTGTGCAAAGAGCCCTCAATTCAGCGGAGCAGCAAAGCACCTACACAATTTACAGCTGAAAGTAATGCCATCAAGTGTTGACTTTGTGGCTCTGATCCCAGAAAAGTTAACACTTCTGGAGACTCCAAGGAGATGGGTACTACAGCTGCTGAAAAGCCCCAGGGTGCTGGCAGGAGCCCACACAGATGCCACTCCCCACAGACACATCATCTCAAAGACTTTCCAGCTCTGCATGTATCTGTTCCTTGAGGGAACTGCACATTTTAGGAAGGCATTTGGGGGAGGTCTTTGAGCCCCATAACATCTCTTCTACTCCAAGAAGCCCAACATTTTAGCAGATCTTCAGGAGCACATGGCACAAAGCTGTTAGCACCAAGCTCTGCAGCACTTCCCAAGATAAAGGAACTACATAGGTGCTCTTTCTTTAGGAAACCAATACAGAGCAGAGGGAGAAAGGGAGGATACCCTCCTTATTTGGCACCACCACACTTCACTAGCAGGCAAAACCACAGCTACTTTAAATGCATTGTTTTGTTCAAAAATCAGACTGTTTTACTTTGCAGCTCCAGAAGTCCACATTGCTGGCTCACCGATATGATGGCACCTCCAGCAATTAGGAGTTCAGTCACAACTGACACACATCAGCACAGCTGACATTGCCTAATCCAGGCCCAGTGCAGGAAACATCCCACCTAAGAACAGCCAACTAACAGGCTCAGGCTGGATTTACAGGTTCTTCAGCCCACAACACCACATTGTCCAAGATAAGCTGCAAGTCCAGCAGGTCTCACAGATCATCTCTCAGAGCAATACAAAATACTCTCATCTTTGGGAAAAAAAAATTTCCAGTGTACTTCACACTCAGGAAGGGACAGAGGAATTAGATGCTAATTCATCTGCAAATATAATTAAACTCTGCAACACTAAGACTTCGCTGTTAATTTAGTTGCAGGTCTATGTCATATGTGCAACAAATCATAAACAGGCCTATTAATTTACAACTTTACATATAATATATTCAGAACATAGCATAAAATAGCAGGAATATAGGCAGTTCCATCTAAAACTCTGCAGTTGGTAAATTAAATCTATTTGCAGCAAAGTAAATTGAAAAACACACTGAACTTATTATTGTGTCTGGTTTAATATCTACAAATGGGTTGGATTTCTCCAGGTGAATATTAGCCATATGCACAGAAAGAAATTTGGCTGTTTCCATCTCTCTGTTCACAATATTGCTCTCATCCTGGAGGGGCTAATCAACCCTGACTGGCACTGGGGCTTGGGGTGAATGATGGGGCACATAAAAGTTTCAAAATTTGACTGTCCTCCAAACATTCATAGGAATAAATATTATATTTTCAAAACACATCAGTGCCTTGTAGTGACCCTGCAAGATGTCAGAGGCACCACTGGAAAAACCAAGGTGTTTTGGTCCTTCACAGAAGCATTTAGATGTTTTCATACCCTGGGGACCCTCAAACATGCACTCAGGAAGGTCAGGGATGTCCCACAGGCTATTACAGCTGAGGCCTTAGGACACAATGCAGGGTTGAGCAAAAATTTGAGGAGGAAGAAAATACTAATGTAACATCTTTTTTCCACCTAAGACAGTCTCTAGTGGTAGGATCCCTTCACTCCCAAGCCAGCAAACCCAAAGACAGTTGGACCAAATGTCTATCCAGGACACCTAGCCTGAGCTGCACAAGGATTTCCTAACTTTAGAAAGAAAATCCAGACCAGTACGTGAGACTGTGCATGAATTTCATTTTCAGAAGAAAAACATCCCCTTTCTCCACCCCCACCACCCTACCCCTGCCTAATGGGCTTTATTTAAACTGGACTCACCAACAGCTCTGCCCCCGCCCCCCTTAATACTTTCAATCCATAATGCCTGAAAGGCTCTTTCCCTGGACCTTGCATGGTTTATAGGGTTAATTGAATGCACACTGATCTACTAAGTGTCCATAAGAAGAAGCACCATTCTTTAAGATGTCATTTCTCCCCCCGGCCCCCTCCCCGGCCCCCCGGACAATGCTGCGGGGCTGTGCCCGGCCAGGCTTGGCCCCAGTGAGGTATTGTTCCCCTGCCGGGGGGGCCTTTGGAAAACAAAGCAAAACAAAAGAATCCCTCACATGCCTAAAAAAGGAGACTTCATGCCAGAGCTAACCTTTGAAGATTTATTCCCCGCTGCCCTTGTGACCCAATTCAACCTCCATTACTCAGGAATTCCCCAGACGAGCCCCGAAAGGCAGGGATGGAATTTCGGACTTTCTAACTCATTTGTTTGTGCAGGACAGGGTGGTCTGGCAACCCCGGCCAGACAGGGAACTCGTGTGCTGGGAGAGGCTTTATATAAATATACATCTGTATTTATAGGTACTTTAGGTATTATATGTCATTATCATGACGATTCCCTCTCCCTCTGCTTAAAATTGCAAATCCTCACCTTGCACAATGTGACTGGATTGTAATAAGCTTTTGTGTGGTTGCTTCCCTCAAGTCTTAGAATTCACCGCCTACTTTTGGGGCTGGAAACTGAAGGGGGAAAAATAAAAAGGAAAGAAAAAAGAGAGGCTCATCTACATTATAAAACTGAAGCATGTTTCTCTTGAGAATATCTCTAGTGGGGTGAGAACTTGGGAAATGCTCTTTTGGGACATCTGCTCCAAAACACCTCTTGCAACAAAGCCTTGGGAGGGCTGTGGAGTGAGTGTGATCCATGATGTGCTGGGCTGGGCAGATCTTAATGCAGGACCAAGGGAAATGCCCAGAGATGTGTCTGCGCCTGGCAAAAAGTCAGAGAAACCCTAAAGGAAAGACATAAGAGCTATAAAGTCAAAACAGACCCACCCCAGGAGCATTATCTCTCCATCACTCTTCTGTCTGCAGATGGCTTTCCCAACAGCACCGGGGGGTTGGGGGAAGCAATCCAATTTAACACTAAAAACTTGGAGGAAATAGCTTGGGAAGGAGTCATAAAAATGTCACATATGCCTAGTCTCATTAGTCCAGCAAGGGATGTGTCCCCCCCGGCGTGCCGAACGCAAACCTAGACACAGAGTGTGATTATCCCAGGTCCAATTTGAGCCTCCCAGTTCAAGCCCTGCTCTGCTGGGTGGTCACAGTCCATGGAAGCAAGGCTGTCATAGCCACTGATGTCTGGGGCAGGAGCTGCACCCTCTTTTCAGAGTCCCCTTTCCCTCCCTGCACAGTAATGTGTGTGAGCTTTTTGGCCCGTGTTTTGCTCAGGGCTCACTAATCAGCCATGGTTACCCTTGGACCCTTCCTCCAGGATGGCAAGGGGATTTTGCATGCCTCAGGTGCTGGGAACAATGAGATCTCGAACTCTGGAGGAGGGGGGAAATTCTCTCCTCATGGGTAGTGGTAGGTGACAAAACCTGGCTGGATGGAAAATAACTGCCTGGCTCTCCTGCTGCCCACCAGCCATGTTCTGCAAAAACAGCTGCAAGCTGCCTGCTGAATTCCTCAGCTTCGAAAGAGCTCAAGCCAAGGCCCCTCTGCTTCAAGCCAACATCTCCCAAGGTGGAGGAGGACCTTTCCTGGGAATGCTCCCTACTCCAGTCCCACTGCATTGTGCTTGGTTGAGGGAAAATAACACTGTTAGAGCTGCTGAACACCTCACAAACTGAGAATCCAACAGAGGTTTTTCTACAGGAGACCTCAGAGACATTTGTTTTGATGAGACAAGGTGCTCCACACTCCCACAGCACAAAATACTGTTCCAAAAGACATGATCCTGCCTATCTACCTACCTGGGCAGCAAGGCAGGAGCAGAGAGCTCTCACAGGCCATTAAGCCATGACATGAAAATATTCTGGGCTAGTGTATACCCCAGCACAGATGTAGCTCTTTGGAGAGCAGGGGGTTGTTGTCTGCTTCCAGCACTATCCAATCTCAACAGCTGGCAACACCCTGCTCTTCACTTAGAGCACCAGAAAGATTTCCCCACCTTGTGTGACACTTACAAACACAAAGTGTTAAATCACTGAAGCTGCTTAAGTGCAATAATTAATGATCTTACTGCCATTTGTGTGTTAAAAAGCATCGAATTAGAATGGGACCTTTTGATGTTGGCTTTGAATGAGCATGAATGACTCCAGCAGAGCAGGTTTGAATTCCTCCCCAGGCAGGGCAGCAGCCCTCAAGAGACTGCAGGCTTTCACGCTCCACATCAGCTCTGCAGCACAGCTCTGGACTGTCTCAGCAGCATCCTACCCCTCCTAGTCCTTCCTGTCCTCTCTGAAAAATGACAGTGATACCTTCACCTGCTCTGCTGGCCCTGCATGAATTCCCTCACTAATCTTGGTGTAGTCCTTTGTGGATGGAGGGCTGTCCTCGGCTGGAGCTGTGCTGATACAGGCCAGCTGGAGCTCTGTTCCATTAAGGGGTAGGTGTTGCTGGGGTCTATGCTCAATACCTAGGAAACAGGCTTGAGAAATGAGGTTATGCACACAGCATGGTGCTGCACGTGAACTAGTAAAAAGAGCTTTACTTCTGCCTAGTTGCTGCAGCCCTGAGTGACTGCCTGATTACTCCATCTATATACAGTAAGGCTACACTGTAAATATGTCAGCGTGGTGTCAAACAGACCTCAGAAGTGGTAAGTACAAGGTGAGACTCTGGAATGTAAAAACAATCCCCCTTTTCTGCTGGTGTCTGCTAAGTACATTGGCTAAATGTCTAAACTGTTATAGGCAAGAGCTTCAAAGTGACTGTCACTCAGCACAGCACATCTCAGGTGGATGCAACACAGCCCCACACTGGCCAGGGAAAAGTCATCTGCAAAATTCACTATACCATTATCCCAATCATTTACAATATCACAGCAGACATCAGAAAGCCTCCTGGATTTATTTTAAGACTGCAGAGGCCCTTGAATCCCATGCAACCAAACCACCCAAGCCAAGCTAAAAAGCCCTGTAGACCTAAAATGCAGAGACATCTCCCAAACAAACACAAAGTAGGCTGAAACACCCTCACTAAGCAAAACTCTATTAAACTCCTGACCCTCCTCATTAAGATAAATGAGGTCTGACTGTCACTTTAACTTGCCACCCTTTCACTTAAAGCTGAGAAGGAAGCAGATGCTTAATTAGCATCCCTCATGGGTGTTCACAGGTCTCAGTGTAAGGAGGAAGCAATCTGCTACTTCTTCAAAATCCTGGGTGACATTCTCCATGCACCGACAGCAATGCACACTGCTGAAGTCCCTGGAGGAACAAAAACTCCAGGTGTGAAACTTGGGCTTTGCTAGGAGCCCATCTCTCACCTCCCTGTCCCAAGGCAGCCCAAGTCAAACTACAACTACAGCTACAAGGTCTGTGTGGTCTCTGTAGCTGTGGGTAAAATTAAAGATTTGTTGGTTCTTAGCCAAGATAACTCATCCACTCCAGTTACAGACCCAGGAATTGAGTATTGTACAGACAAAAATCCCCATACACTAATAGATGTGCAGTAAAAATAACCCAAACAAACAAACAAATAAATAAAATTCACCAACCCCCCCCCCCAAATCTGTTTACAAAACTTTTAAAATACCAAGGGTTTAAACCATTCATTTGAAGACCAACAGCTACAAGGTGACTCTGACACAAACCACAGAACCCAAACAACAAATGACACTTCTTGTGTATACAAGAAGTGTATGTACAAATACACTTCTTGTGTATACAAGAAGTGGAAAGCTTCAGTCTCTTTTCAATCCTGCAAAGACAACTTGGATTTAACACACTCATGAGCTTCCCTGAGAACTTGCATCTTCCAGTACTATTTACCCAAATCTCAGGAAGGAATTAATACATGAAGCACTAAGAAGGAATAAGAAATCCCCAAGGTGCCAAGACTGTCTAAATAAATCACCCTTTGAAGAGCAATTCAGCCATTCATGTTCCCACCTGACAAGACACTCAGTGACTTCTCCAGTGAAAACACAGCAAGTCTCCAAGTCAGAAAGAGCAACAGATTAGACCCCTTAGGAAAAAGATAAAATGGACAATTGGCTGTTAAAGAGTCCTTGATTTGAGGATGGGATTGCAGTTCAATTTTATCAGCTGCTCAATAGGTACATTTAGTGAACCACATTTCTCAACTCAGACAGGAATTAGCATTAAACTGGGAAAAAACAAAGCAACTTGATATAAAAACACATGACTGGAGCAAAGTAGGATGGAGACCACTTTGACCTCCACAACACCATGGAAATTTGCAGCTGAACTCATTAAGAAGTCCACAAATACCCTGGATTAAAATCCCAAAAAGTCACCTTTAAGCACCCCCCCCGCCTTTATTTTCCATTAAAAACTCCTGGTTGTGTAAATTGGATTCAAATGAACATATTTACATTTGCAGTAGGAACCTGAAGTCAGGCTGTCAAAATGTCACTCTGTCACTCATGTTTTCATCGCACCCCGTCACAACACCGAGATGTTTCGCTCACCGCCTCGACAGCCTCCTTGGACACAAGGGAATGAGTGGCAGGAAGGAAGGACGGCTGCTGGGAGGGTGTCTCGTAAGGATGCTCTAGTGGAAAAGTGTTATTTGCCTGTGAATTCTGGCACGCCGGGCTCTTATTGTTGTTGGCTTTCAGCCAAGCACTGCCAGGACACAAAAAGTCAATTTATGTCAGGATTTTCATTGACTTGCTCCCGCTCGTCCCTCATGTTTTTGGGGCAACTTATTATGGAAGCTGGCACTGGCTAAAAGAATACTTACTTTTCACATAACTATTCATCCTAATTAACAGCATGCCAGGATGGAGAGTAAATTACAGCAGGACAGGATCATCTTCACTGTGAAAAATAGTGTGTTATTAATCTGGGAAAAGCTATTGTATGTCAAGGATTACATGATTCCTCTCATGTTCATTAAAAAAAAAAAAGCCCCTGGGGAAAAAAGCAATTCTCTAAAATCAAACCGTTTAGAGCCATAAAATCCCACTCTACTACATGAAGTTTTTGAAGGCAGTAGAAATCTCCAGAATGAAAATAAATCCCAAGTAGGACCAATATTTACTACTTGAAGCATTCAAGGGAAAGCATCACTAAATTATTACTTTCTGTTCTGTAACAGAATGCTCATGGTACACTGGACATGAGGATATTTGCATCAGTCCCTACACAAGGACAGGGCAATGATGAAGAACCTAACCCCATTTCTCCTGGTTTGTGTTCCAAGAAGAGTTTTTCCAGGCTCTCTTTCCAGATCTTTTGGGTAGCAGCTGCCAAACATTTTGGAACCAACTTCAGAAAGCAAGTCAGAGATGCACATGGGATGGTGTGAGACCAGCATTATAGAGAAGACACTCACACAACTCAAGGGCAGAAATTCACCTCTCTTTTGGCTACTACCTCAAAGGTATTCCTGCAGGAAGAAACATCCGACTGCTGCCTCTCAGGACCCTGGTTTCACTTGTCTTCAGGAAAAAAAACACCAATGCCAGAATTGCTGTGAAAGGGTAAGGTTTTTCAGCTCCTGCCTAGTTCCTTACCATGCCAGAGCAGTCTGCTAGCCTTCCTGGGCTGTATGCTGGGAAGAAAAGCTGGAAAACAGGATTTTTGCAGTCTCAAAAACCAGGACGCATCCCAAATTATCTCTTAGGCGTCACCTCTTAAGCTCAGGTTCTGATTTTTCAAACATAGCTGCTCCCAGTCCAGAGATGGAAGCACAACCCGTGTACCAGAACATCCCATGTTTAACTAATAATTTTTTAAAAAATAAAAAATACTTATTCTCAATACCCCTAATGTTGCTCTTTTCTCTGAACCAGCTGTTTTGGACCCTGTCAGAATCAGGAACTTGCATTAACCAGAGTTGATGTACTAACCCATCAATCCCACACCCTTCTGAGATGTTGCCTTCAAGCTCATTATCCAAAGCCTAAATTGCCAAGAATTAGATACCTTCATTCTGCATATCAGCAGGAAAAAGGGGAAAAAAAAAATCAAATACAATTTACAAGCCTGCAATCTAATTAGGAGAAAAACTTCCAGTCCTGAAGCATTTGTCAGTTCTTCATCCTGCAAAATGCATACTAATCCCCTCTCCCTGCCCTACGCCTGGGATTGCCATTACTCCGCTTCCACAACATGCCAGGAATGATCAGCATTAGGCCTTCCTAATGTGTCTCCGAAACAATAGCAATTACAGAGTCGTCCATTCATATCTAAAGGCTTACAGACTACAACTTCCCCCAGGAGGCTAAAGACATTTCATCGAAGCAATTATATTTATGTAGCATTAAAGTACTTTCTTTAAAGCCACTGCAGTCACCTTTTTGCATTCAAAGCAGAGCAGTAACGAGGAGCCCTCTCACCCCATCCAAACTCCTCCAAGCATATTTTTTGCCTGTTTAAAGATTGCTAACACACACACACCTTGGGGGTTTTGCTGCCTTATTTTTAATGTTATTACACTCCTTTCCCCAAGGGATCTGACATGCAGATTGGAGCCTATTTACATGACAAGGGACCAGAATGGAAGAAGCTCATCAGTTTATTCAGCTTTCCCAGCTCTCATCATGTCATCAAGGACCTTCTGATGTCTGGCAATGCCGTGAAGCCCCAACTTCCAGGATTTCACAGTTCTGTCAACCTTAGCTCTCGTTATGCTAAAAGTAAAATGTTTTCAAGCTTCTTTTTTCCTCACGAATCACAAATGCTGGGAACATTTTTTAAGTGCATCAGCTAAAAGTCAATAGGCAACCTAAAGAAAATAATAATTTCTTATTTTTTAATATCAAGAACCCAGAGTAAGTGTTATGATTTTGGAAGCAAAGAGACAGCTCAGACCAGGTTTTTAACGCTGGAAGCTGTCAATACAGAACATCATTTATTTTCCACTCTTCCACCTCACTTCTACAGGAAGCAAAGCAGCTCCCTAGAAATATTCCACCTATGAATTTCACAGTATGCCTCACAAAATCAAAACGCGAAGCCTTGGCGTGACGTCTCAAATCTCTGCCATTCAACAGCTGATCATATTTTCCCTTTGAGCCGCACCAGCTGCACTCCACTGACACGCCTGACTCGCGCGGGGCTGCCCGCGGCAAGTTTGGCATCCCGGCTTGAAAAGACATTTCCTTCCAAGCAAAGGCTGTGCCTAGCTCTGGTACACAGAGCGGATTTTTTTAGCCCTTGAAACACTAATAAGAGGAAGGGATTCCTCGTGTTTGGCCAACATTTCCTTGGATCTGGGCTCTCCATCTTCCTTCCTGAGCTCTTTGTGTTGGAGGGCAATAGCCATCATGACTCCACACATGGGTGCTGCCCAGCTTGTGACCTCAGAAGGATCTCCCTCCAGCTCTCCTGTGCTTTTGGGGTATGGAAACCCCAAAACTGAATTTTGAAGCTGGCAGAGCATGAACCCTTACCCCATCCCTCCTGTTTCCCTGAGTTCTACTGCGGATGCCACAGGCTGGACCAGCTCCTGGCCGCTTTGCCACGCTGCAGCCAAGCATTGTCCTGGCCTAAGGATGAACTTGTTGCCATGGCAGGAGTCGAGGCATGCGTTGCACTGCCGGCATGGCGGCGAGCGGCAGCTCGGAGCGCCGGCTGCTCCGCCACAACGGCTTTTTGTTGTTCCTTTCTCACAGTGCGCCCATCCTCTCTCCGTGCTGGAGCAGCCTGGCAAAACCCAGCTGACCGTAAAGCACAGTAGCACCGTGGCTGAGGGCCCAACACTGCTTTTCTCTGCTGCAAACTCTGCCTCTTCCCTGCCTGTTGCAGGGCACGGCATGGGAAAGCCAATCCCATGGCACAGGCGAGCGTCCCACTGCTAAGACAGGACATAAAGGGAAGCCGAAGTTTTGAGGCAGGAGCTCTGTCAGACAGAGATTTTAAGAGAGGGGAGATAGCATCACTCCAAAAGGAGGTTGTCCCCAGCTAATGCATTTCCTCACTGCTGCTGGAATGTTTGCACAGGACAGGCTTAGCTTGGCTGCCTTTTAAAACTCCCTTACAGCTTTGATTAGCCTTGCTAAAACTAAGGGCATCTCTCTTTCACACACTAATTAAGGACAGGCTCAGAAGAGGCCGGTATCCCTCATTGCTGCAGATTTTAACAAGAAGAAATACAAAGGTAGACTTAAAATTAAAAGCAATGCTCCTTCCTGAGCAGTGGTTTCAGTGCCTCAGAGATTACAAGCCAGCCCCGCTCTGCGTGTCAGCAAGCCTTTCCAAAATAATGAGCTTGCTTCCGTCCCAAGCAGCTCCTGTTGCACTGGAGAAATGAGCAGAAAGGTATTATGGGCTCACACTCACCAGATGGATGTCCTGCTTTGTTCTCCGCTTACTGAAAACCCTACACATACAGTTTGGATTATCTTCATTGTAATTCTAATCACCACCTCTCTGTTAGGGAAAGAGGGAGAAAGGGAGGGATCCTTGCCTCTGTCAGGAGAGCTAATTAAAAGTTGTGAGTCATCCAGACTTCTCCACACATTGGAAATGCTTTTGGAAGTTCAGGTAATCTCTCATTCTTGGGAGAACCTAGTTAGTAAAAGAAAAATTAAGCAGGCTCCCCTTGGGCATGGAGCTGTAAGAGAACAAATCCATTTTCCCCAAGGGATGCAGCAGTGCGAATCATCGAGGTGCTTCAAACACATGCAAACCACTGTCTAAAGCAGAAAGGCTCATACATGTTCCCCAGCACAGCAACACAAACACTTCCTGTGCACCTACACCATGCCTGCTTTTAAAACTCCTTCTCTAAGAGGCTTTTACATATGAATATATACGGTGCAGGGACTTCTGTTTTCCCATGAAAGAACTTCTGACCCCTCTGGCTGGTACCCGGATGGTTAGGCACAAGCTCAAAGGTCTCAGAAAAGTCAGAGCCAGGAGGCTCATGAAAATCGACAGCTGGCAGCAGCGTGAGGTGCACGCACTGCCCCAACTCCTCAGCCCCGATTAGGCACAGAGCAATCAGCACCGAGCAGCCGCCCGGAGGCACCCGGCCTCCCTGGCCCCAATGCGGTGGGAAGGAGCTGCCTGTGCTGGTAACGAGCTCTGACAGCTTCAGGTGGGGTGAGGGTCCCCTGCACCAGCTGCACAAGGATAGTGTGCAGGCAATGGGCCCCCAAACCCAATGGAATGGGGAAATCTGGGGAGGACCAATGCCACCATCCCTCATTCCTAGAGATACACAGTTGCCTGAGATCAGTAGCAAGAGCCAGGCTTCCCAAGGCATCAACCAGCACACTGCTTTGGCAAAACAGTCAAGTCTGGATCCTTTAAGTGTAGCACCCAGATGCTGTATTTAGGATTTTGACCAGTCCCTGTCATTTAGAGGTGGTGGGTGCCTGTAGACCTTGAGCCCTTGTGAAGGTCTACAGCACCCATGGATGTCCCAAGGGACAAGAAAGCTGTTTTCTCTTTGATCATGCAAAAAAGCTTTAAAAAAAGGATTATTTCTGCTGTCATCTTTCCAATGGCCAGTCCAGCATGTGAAGACTTTTTCTTCTCTTTCCCCTCCCTTTTTTTTGAGAGACAGTTCAAGATGACCCCTTGGGGCCCTGTCTCTTCTCCTGAGCATTAGGATCACTAATGAAAGATGCAGTCAGGACTTTCCCTCCCGCCCCTTTACATGTTGCCGTGGGAAACTATGGTGAGCTGGACACGGATGCTGCTCTGGGGAAATAAAGTGCCTTGGCAAGCACCCTCACCTCAGACAGAGCTGCCATGCTGGGGCCCAAAGGGATCTGACTGCACTGCAGGGCAGTGTCACCACAAGAGCCCAGGACAAGAGCAAATCTCTGGACTGAGGCTGAATGTCCCACTGTCCTCTGGGGAAGATGCTGAGCCGCAGAGAAAAATATGTTTGTGGGCAAACACCACCAAATAACAAGGGAAAATGAGATGGACTGCTGCTTCCTGATAATTTTGGAGATTTGCTTGGTACCATAAATCTGTTTGGATTCAAATTCATTTAGGCTTTTCTTCATGGGAACCCTGAAGGCCCTGGAGGATCTCTTGGCAAAAAAATGCTCCAGCTGATGTTCCTACCTTTCTACCCAAGGCACATCCAATCAAAAATAGACACAATTTTACCAAAGCCATCTGCAAACTAATTTTAACTGGCTCAGCCTGGGCAATCAGCCCATCCCAAACACACGTTAACCTCGACTTTTTGTTGTATGTGAAGGCTTGCGAAAACTGGAATCACACTTTTGCAATGCTTAGAGAAGCCATGAATCCAGCTTGTGCAGTCTTGGTTTTCCTTGTCCTCCTTTCTGAATCCATTATATGCTCCTTGATGAAAGTTCACTGTGTCCCTCCCCTTTCTGACACCTCCTAATCAGCGTTCCTCTGAGTCTCAGCAAACAGTGAAATCCTTGGTAGGGTGAGCTATGGCTTGGGATGAAAACGGGCATCATCCTGCCCACAGAGCTGGGCAGGGAATGCCATGCACTGCACTCAAAAGCCACCAGGCAACCTGCAGAGCCATGCTCCAAGATGAGCAAGGCGATTGAAGAAACACAGGCTCCTGCTCCTGGTCAAAAACATCTCACAGGGATCAGCCATGACTTGATCTGGCAGGTTTGCTGTCCCTGCCCTTCCCAGGCACAGCAGGCAGGAAAATGCTTGGTTTTTCCTTTATGAATAAGCACAGAAGAATCGATCAAATGCAGCCAAGTACAATGCTACAGCTGAAGTATGCACACACTGAACTTCTCTGCTACTGCAACACCGCCACTCATTTACACATCAGCAGCCTAAAACTATCTCTTTTGTACACCCAAATTGATCCTCACTCTTAATTAGTGCTCTCAGTTGCAGCAAAATTTCATTTGTTTCTTCCAAATGTGGCCTGATCCATTGTCCCTCTCCCTTGACCTGTGAAAATTAGTCATTGAGCTCAGTGACAGTGGTAAGTGCAAAACGCAGCATCAAAGGGACATAATGGGGCCTCTTAGGACTGACAAAAAAACACCATTAATCAAGGCATGCTCAAGAGGTGCCAACTTACTTAGGCATGTGAGTGTCGAAGGAGTGCGGGGCCCTCCCTAGGAAGGCAGGATGCAGAGGGATGCAGGATGCAGAGGGATGTGTGGGTGCAGGAGAACCCCCCTGCACAAGAACTGCAGTCTGCCCCAGACACCCAGGCACTGCTGCTTCATGGGCAGATGGTCTTTGTTCTGTATGTCCCAGGCATTTGTACACCTGCTTTCCAATAGAGGTTATGGAGATGCACTTTTCCAGGCTGCTCCTTAGCTTTGAGGGCAGGAATGGACCTCATCTTTAAAATGCTCTTTAAAGCTGCTTTAAACTTGTCTGTGACCTCTATCAGAGTGATGTATGGGACAGACACCACATCAGGAGGGAGATGTCAGCATCTGCTTTTCCAGAGCTAACATGAGAGTCTGCAGATTCACAGAGGTAAACACATGACACTGTCCATCCAGCAGCACCTTGCACTGACCCCCTTCTGTAATCCCAGAACCAAGCTAAGGAGGAAGACACAAACTTCACAAACAGACCAGAGAGCTGTGGTGCTGGGGAATTACACCAGGGATCAGGACCCAAGAGACCTATGGAGAAACCTGCACAGCTACAAAGATAGGGCAGCCCTGCAGTCAGCGAACCAGCAGCAGGGCAGCTGAAAGGGCAAGGGACCAATTTTAACTGGTCTAGCAGAGAGAGTTTTAACATCAGAAAACCAAAGCAAAGAGGTAAATCTCTTCAAAATGCCAACCTCAGTAGCAAACAGTGTGTTTAAACCCTCTCCTGCAAATCCATGTCATTAAATAGAATAACTTGGACTCAGCAAATCCAAATGACTCTCACTTTCAAGGTCCTGCATTCAGAAGCCCACAATGGAGAACAATGAGGTAGGGAAAAAGCTGAGGATCTTGACGCTGCATTCAGGAGGCCATCTGGTCTGGCCAGCACAGCCAGCGCTGGGAACGGGCAGCGTCCTGGGCTGAGATTTAATCCGAGCCACTTATTGGGTGACCTCAGGCGAATCGTTTGACCTCCTTTTGCCTCAGTCAACCCAACTGTAAAATTGGGTTTAAAGCAAGAACCTCTCTGAAAACCATATGCTGTGCCTAAGGAGGAGTGGGAGCAGACTCCCTTCCCAGCAACAGGGCTACCATGGTGGGTAAAGCCAAAACCAGAGCGGAAGAGGAGGTGCATAGTCAGATCCAGCATCCCTTGATGTCAGGAAGCTCTGTCTGATGTCTCTCCCAGGTCCCATCCTGCCAGCTCTAGGAAAGCAGCTTTGGCAGCTGTGCAGGGACTCACCCATAAGAAGGGATTTGTGAGGTCTGACCTCACTCATATCACTACTGCACCCAAAGGCCCCAAACATTCAAAGCAAGGTCCTCAAAACCCAATCTCAATGGTTGCTCACTAGATCAAGAGCATAGATTGCTCTGGTGAAATGCCCCCCCAAAACTGATTCCTACTCACAGTCTTGCCAATGAACAGTGGCAGAAAAGCAGCTCCTCTCTCACCTGGGCCTCAGTCTGGCCCCAACGTTGTGCACCCCTCAGAGAGAAGCAACAGCGCAGATGAAATACCATGGCCAGCTAACCTGGGTCCCTGAGAAACACAAAATAGCAGCTTGGCCCCCCAGGAGTTCACCGGAGTGTGAAAATCATGGTACTGACTGTAAACACATCCTGGCTTCAGAGAAAGGAAACTGAGGCACAGCAGGTGCATGGATGTCACTGGCCACACCATAGCCAGCTGGGACCCTTGTAGGGCAAAATGAGAGTGCAAGCCATTTAAGCAGAGACCTGCCCTCCTGACTAAAATAATACAGGAGAGTGGCCCAATACTTTGCGGAGAGGCTGAAGCAGAGCAGCAGGCAGAGGGACAAGCAGGGTACAAGCACACAGGGCTGGGCACTGTGCTGTCCCCACAGGACTACCCATGCAGGTATCACAGAGCTTCAACCCACGTTAAAAAAGAAACAGAGAACTGCCTCATACTACAGGTGCAGGCTGCAGAGATGTCAGAACTTCCTCAGCTGTGCTCCAAGAGTTAATTGAGACAAATAACTCAACAGTGCTGCCATTAATGAAATTCTTCTGATATATTTCCCCTGAGCTTTCTATAAATGACTAAGTGACATTACTGCCTGCAGTGCAAACCCCCTATATGAGAGATAACGCTGCTGGAGCTAAGGTTGGCGCATCCACGTTAGAAGCCTTGGGAAGAAGTGCAAGATGATATTTAAATAACTATCACACTGCTAAGAAATGAGCAGCCAAAAGAAATATGGTCTTATAATATGCTCAAGTCTCAGGATGAATCCTGGCTGTTACATGCAGACGCTGAAATGCAGTGGGTGGTAAGTGACAACTCTTTTAATCCTGCAAATCTACTAAAATTCCCGGTCAAATCTCTCAAATTTTCCCCCGTTGACTCCTATATTTGTACATTTTGTACGTTTTGCAGCACACACAGGGCCAACTGTACTGCAACAGTACAGATGTGAGAGGCAATGTCACGTGAACCAGCATGTCCTAGGGGCAGCCAAAAGAGCTGATGGAGGGAAATAACCCACTCACCCATCATATCCATCTCCTGGAAACCTCTCACAGTGTTTCTGCTTTACTTAATTTCTTTTGCTTTCCTTTTTTTTCCTTTAGTAATTCCTCATGGGTATTTTTCCCCTCTGAGACCCACTGCTGCAAGCCCAGAATTTGCTCTGGGCTTGCCATAAGCACTCAAAGCACAGACAATATAGAAACATCACTGGCATTAGGGCTGAGCCCTTCTGCTAAGCATTGGAGAAGAAAGGGCAATAAATATGAACAGAGCCAGAACGGGAGGGACGGAGGGGGAATCTAGTTTAGATTGGATGGAGGAAACTTAGCACATAACACCAAGAGTTAAACTGCAATAAAATTCAAATGACCACTAGCAAAAAGTTCCTGGGAGTAAAAGGAAGATGTCTCTAGAGCTGTAATTGACACCAGGGCAGACCTCTGCTTCCAGCACATTTTGCACCAGTAAAACAAGGAGTCACAAAAGTATCCCACCTGCAACTGCAAAAACAGGTTAACTTGTCCTAAGCACAAGCCATTGGTAGGGTTCTGCTGACAACACAGATATTGTACAGGCACAAGAGAAACCAACAGGAAATCCATGTGTATAAGGTCTGCCTTGATGTTTTGAGCTGAGACTCACAATCTCCGTCCGAACAGTGGCATTGCCCAGGAAATACCTTGGTGACAACTTTGGTGCCACCTTATTTAAACCTTAATTTAAAATGCTAACTTCATAATGAGTGGAACAAAACTGTGTAAAAACATTTCCCACTCTAATCCTGGTTTGATCCCCCCCAGTATGGCCTTCTTTTGTAATTACATCCCTTTGTGATCTCGCTCTAATGCCTTGTATTGTGACCCATAAAATAATCAGCCCCCTTTGTCTCTCCCTAATCCTTTTAGACTTCCTTCTTGTCTCTACACTCTTATAAATGCTGCCATTATTTGGGCTCAGCAGCTCTTCCCACCACCCCAGAGCCTGGAAAGGGGGCTGCAGGTTAAACCCTGAATATATTCTGTGCAGAGGAGCTGAAACGATGGGAAGATCTTTGCTGCTTTAAAATCCCTATGATTCCCAACCTCCTCCCCTAGCCACACAGCTTGGCAGGGAAACCAACCTGCAAGTTTGCATATGCACCAGCCCTCCCCACTTCTATATATTGCTGATGACCTGAAGACCTTTGGCCTTGAGGTCACAGTGGCCAGTGTGTTTGTGGGGACAGCATGCTTGTCCCCAGGCTGGGCAAGGGGAGCTGCTGCTCGTGTCTGTAGGGATCAATGCAGAGAGGAGTCACAGCATCTGCCTTGCCCAAGCTATCAATCCTGCCCTCCTGCTGGCAGGGTAAGTGCCATGGACAGCCACACACAGTGGGGTGGAGGAGCAGAATTTGGGACAGGATGTAGAAGGAAAGAGGGTCAGGGAGAAGAGAAGGGCACAGGGATGTGTGCTGCTATGCTTAACTACAAACCAGTCACCCTGCAGCAAGACATAGTGAAGAAAATGTCTTTACAAGCTCAGATCCGTCCAGAGTTATTATCAGGTCCTGCAGTACTTCAAATACTGGGCAGGTCCAATTCACCAAACTTCAAGAAATCTCTTTGGCTGTAAATTGTACCGTTGACTTAATTCTCCTTGTTCCTTTTTTTTTTTTTTTTGGTGTGTTTTTTTTTGGTTTGGGGTTTTTTGTTTGTTTGCTTGTTTTCTTGTTTTGTTTTTTGGGTTTTTTTCAAGGCACCAGTTCAAACAAGGAAAATTGCTACTCAGGCTGGATACGTGCAGAGCCTGATCTGATACCCAGTTTGATGGTGATTTCCAATTAGTGGTAACTGCTTGTTATTGAGTGATATAATCAATGGGTCTTACTCCACTGGATGGGCTGTGATTTATGATGATGTGAAGCCAGGTCCGTCAAATTACAGCATTGGCAAAAAGGGCTGGAAATGCCATGAAATTACATGATCAGAGCAACTGAGGCCAAGTTAAGCAAAGGGTGGTGATGAGAAAAAAGGTGGCTGTGTTCTGGGGAGCCCACCTTCCTCAGGAGTGGACTCTGGATGTTAAAATTGCTCAGAGGGTATCTTCATCCAAGAGAGCCAAAGCATGTTCAGCTTCTGGCATGCACTGGGGAAATCCAGCTCCTCAGAGACCTGTGAAAACACAGCCAAGCGGTGCCTCCAGAGAACACTCTGACTGAAACTGATTTTAATTAAGACAGCTCAGAGTCATGTGAAACTACGAAACTGTCATTGAGAGACAGAAAAGATCTGTATTCAATAACCTGATCAGATTATAAAAACATGTTGCATTCCACAACCTTTTAAACTAACACAACAGGGTTTGAACAGACACAGAAACAGCAACTCAAAGAATTCCAACAGGGGTGTTAGGCAGAGGGTAGCAATGCTGAGAGCCTCCTCAGCTCAGTCACATGTAGGCTTCTTGCACACTTGTGCTTGTTCAAAACAAAGTTACACTACAAAAATATTACCAATGATTTTAGCACCTGACTAGCCAGTCCACAAACCAGTCAAGGTCTGCTTCCTTCTGCTGAGTATCTTTGATTAATAATGGTGACATACAGAAATACCCCAGAATTTAAAGAAATCAATTTAATGAGTTAATTTTTAGGAAGAAGGGTTTAAGATGCACCCACTTGGTGAGAAAACTGCCGGCACCTTGAGCCCATCAGGGCCGCACGCGCAGTGGCTGAGAGCAGCATATTCTTCCAGTTAAATTTTACTCAATGCCAAGTGTTGAAGTAAATTTGAAACATAAAAATATGATATCCAGCCCACATTTCCTGAATGCAAATATGTACATTCCTGCGAGCCAAGAAGATTATATTCCAAGCAATAATACAAAGCCAGGGTCTGTAACGGTGATACGAGACTAACAGCCTGCCTTTGAAGACAGCGAAAAGTGCAACAGAGCTCTCGAGGGGCTCCGCTCTGTCAGATCTCTTTTATTCCTCTGTAGCATGGCCTTGATCAACTTTCAAGATTTTTGTTTGTGAAAGGTTTTTATTTCTCCTTTGCTTTTGTGTTCAGATGTCAGGCTCAGAGGGAAGAAGAGATCAGCACTGGGATGAGGTTTTACCCACCGGCAGTATTTACTCTGCTCCGCAAAGGTCTGCTTAGCGCTTGGGTTTTTTTCCCTTCCAGGCAGTCAGCACCCATTCCTTCGATGCAAAGGTCCCTAAAATGGGGATAATTACCCTTCTCCTTTGACTTCCTGATTGGGACTTGGAGCAAGGAAAATCACTGTCTCTTGTGTGTAACCACCCTGAGACTTGGGGGCTCAGGGTACAACTGTGATTCATTCTCAGGAGATTTCATCTATGATTAAGCAGAGTCCTAAGTGCAAGTGTGTGTTCCTGCGGCTCAGGCACAGCAGGGGAGCTTGCCCCGAGCAGCAAGTTACATTTGCCCACAACATCCTGTTTTATTCCCATTATCTGCAGGCACCTGTGGCATCAAGGCCGGGGGGCCCCCTGTTTGTGCTGGCTTCACCCAGACCTCTTCTCAGGGCTGGCAACAAACCAAGCCTGAAGCTAGAATAGAGTCCAGAGCATTTTCAACATGATCCCTTTTTCATTTTGATTCATGTGAAACTACGGCTACAAAAGGAAACGCTATTCAGGGACACACAGCACATCACATACATATTGATGCAGGAGCCAAGATAACAGTGTTTATTGACAATCCACAATCTCAAAGGTAATTCCTCTAGCTCTCATGTCTCCAGTTTACAGGTCCAAGAAGTTTGGCATTGTGCTTGTGCATGAGTCGGCTTCCAGCTCATAAATGCCAGAGCCATTCACCAAAAGTCCTCCAAGGTTTAGCACCACAAGACTGACAAGTTTGAGATCCAGCTGCTAATCTGGCACGGCCCCAAAGCCCTTGGCTCCTGGACAATGTCACTTCTTACACTTCTGAAAAGCTAGGTTTGCAGATGGCCACTTCATGCACTCAGGAATTGTTATACACAAGGGCTGGAGTGTTCCCTTGGTGGGCTGCCAGCCGGCCCTGGCACTGCGGGGAGTGGGTGGCAGTGTTCCAAAAGGCCCCCAATTTGGGATATGCAGACAAGACCTCAGCCCCAGACTTTGCCTTAGACTTTTCCTGCTTTGCACCAAAAAATCATGGTGATATTTGCAATTGCAACAGAAGCATTAGTAAGTTGCTTGCACAGAAAGAAGAGCAGTAGCCATCTCCCAAACAAGTTGGAGAACCCTCCAGCAAAACTTAACAAACCAGTGTTCCTCCAGGTCTCGCAGCTGTACCACACACCCATCTTCACACTCACATAGAAATTACATCCAGCAGCAACTTCTGGTTGAATGCAAAAAGGATCAGTGGCTGCACTCCCAGAGCCCCCATACAGTCTGTGGGCAAAGTGGGCCACCAACACAACAGGGACAGAAACCACCATGGACCCCCAGCTCTGCCATCTGTCCTGGGACAAACACCAACCAGCAACCAGAGCTGAGAAGGGAGAACCAGGAGATCCAGCAGGACCAACTGCTCTGGCCAGGGCAATGCAATGGGCTAACTTCAGGTAGTGTGCAGAGCTGGAGTCACAGCCTGCCCTGGAATTCTTCCTCCCCCACCTTTAAATTTCATTCCCTCATTGTCATTTTCATCTCTTTCCTCCTCCAGGTTCCCCCATCAGACAATCTGTCTGGTGTTGTTAGCCTTGCCCCCAAAGGCACCGCCATGCCGGGTAGTAAATAAGACCTTGCTGCCTCTACACTGCCAGCATTAAATAACAAAATGAAAGATACCATGACCTTCAGGAGGTCTTTGCCTATGGTTTGGGAAGTGCTGCTTGCCAAGCAGAGCCCAGCTGTGCAGCACAGCAAAAGAGCTTCCAAACTCACCGCAGGAGATACACAAACCACAGACAACTTCACCACATGATTTTAATGTAACTTACACCTCCAACACAGAGAATTTGCTGTTAGAAGGTAGTTTTTAGTTTTCTACCCAAGAAAGCTGATGAGCTCTTCTTTCACACTTGGACAGCTACACAGACTAGATGCCAGCCAGATTTTGACACCAGCTCCAGGGTTTTTCTCTCTTCCCTCTCTTTAATCTCCGCTCCATGAAAACCCAGCACCCACGATGCTACCCTCCTGCTTCCCAACAAAGCCAGTGCCCCTTGTGGGATTGCCCTGTGAGGTGAGGGTGGGACAGTGTCTGTACTTACTTGCTGCCTGAATCTTTGCCTTCCGGCTCACCACCAGCCCGTAGTGGTTCTGTGCCATGCAGTCGTACTCGCCTTCATCCGAGGACCCATCTCCCCGGACCCTCTGGAAGCGGGAGACGTAGAGAGACCCGTTGGCCAACATAAAGGCATTCTCACTGTCCACGATCATCACACCATTCTTGCGCCACGTGATGGTGATGGGCTGGATGCCCTCCACCTGGCAGTAGAGGATCAAGGGTTGCTCCTGCACAGCTATGTCATCACTAGGCTCCACAACGAATGCCAGCTCAGAGGAACGGCCAAAATCTAAAATGAAGAGAGTAGGGCAGAGTCAGCAGCATGTCCAGGAACAGCAGCAAGAGTCAACTGCTATGGCAGGAAACAGGGGATGATGGAAACATTTTGAATGTGCTACGAAGTGCATGTGTTTCTGAGAAACACAAAATTCACAGGCACGCTTTGCCTCCCAAGACTTTACTCTCTGAACCCCTGGGTGCAATTTCTTACAGCACAACCACAGGCAAAGTCCTTCAAGTCTGCCTTTGCAGGCTCCAATGAAGGGGACAGGCAGGCACACCCCTCCAGCAACTTGCCAAACCCTAGCTCCACTCCATACTCCCCTGAAGATTGCCTCTTCACCTCCCATTGCAGGTGTTCAGCATTAGACAATTAAAACTTGCACAAGCATAGGGCGTCAGCCATTCCCAGCCCGGGAGCAGAAGTGCTGGCAAGCCATTCCTCTCCCCACATAACCAGGCAGAGGGGCTGTGCCGTGCCCCAGACCCGTTTGCAGCACAGCCGGCGGGGGTGAAGGGGGGATCAGCAGCTCCCGATTCAGACCATATTGCCACCGGCATCTTCCCGACACTTCTCCCGCTTGGCAGAGCAGGAGGCTGTTTGCCTCTCGCACGCAACACCGTGCCCTTCTGTCGCTTTGGTCTCTCTCATGCTGTAACAGGCAAAGCATGGTGCTATTCAGCCCTTAATGAAGAGCAAGTTAAGCACCAAAATACAAATGCACAATGTTCCGGCTCAGCCACACAAAAGGTTTCTTGCAAAGCAATTACGCTAAACGATGTCCGCGAGAGATAAGTTATTGCAGAATTTGTACCAACAATAGGAAAACCCTGACTTCCCATGACACAGATACGTCCTAATTTACTTCTTTTGCCACAAGAACGTTTAAATGCTGTGTCTTTGGCTCATTATGCTTCACTTGGTCACAGCACACCTTTTGAGGGTATAATTTGCCCTACAGTCATGATCAGACACTACAGAAGATGACAGAAATAGAACTATTGCTTAAAGATTGGCCAAAATATATGCAGATGTGAAAGACAAAAAGACACCAAGAAACAGGAGTTATAAAGATATTTGAAGGCTGTAAATGCAGGGATGGAGGCAAACTGGGTTTTTTTAAAGAGGAGCAATAGTGAAGAAATTCCAGCAGAGTAAGAAAGCTACAGTTTCATCCAAATATGGAGAAAGCCTTTCCAACAGTTCACTTCTGCATTGGCCCTTCAAGGTGGGGGTTTCCCAACCTGTGATACAGCTTCTTTCCTCTTTCACAGGCTCAGTGGAACCAGCTCCGCAGATGCTCACAGAATTGGGATGCACACAAGCAATATCTCTTAGCAAACACCAGCCACAGCACAGGCTTTGTAATGCCAGTTCCTCATAAAGACCCCACCAAGGACAGGATCCCCCCACCTTAGGCTCAGAAGCAGGGTGGAGGGCACACTGTTAATGCATGGTAAGAATAACAGAGATGAGAAGAGGCAGTTACACTAAAGAAAGAGAAGAAAAAAAAGTCTGTCTTTTCTGCTCTGCAAACCCAGTAAGATTTTTTTTCTTTCTTTCTGTAAATCCCCACTGCTTTCTACGGCAACTTAAATTGGATTACGGGGGATAAACATTGAGTGCAACCTGAGCCGAGGCAGATGGACGGAGCAGACAAAGACAGCAGTGGTACTGCAGGGCCAGGCCAAAGGTACTGCCAACGAGGTATGAGTGTGTGCAAGGAATGGACAAACCCCACTTAGTGACAGGCACCTAAAACACACACTTTATTAACCCATTAAGTCTTAAAATGTCAGGCTAGCTCCAGCCATCTCGGTGATCTATCGCTCACTGTGACTCCTTTTTTATGAGATAGCCCTGGGGTCCTCTCAGCAAGTCAGACTGCAGCCAGCACAAACCCATCAATTACTTTTTTTTGGTGAAAATTAAGGAATTAGATGAATGCTCTGCATTTTTCTGCAAAGTGGCCAGAGTCTCAACACCATGCTGGGGCCCCATTCCCTGTGTGGGTGCACTGATGAGTTAGGTAGGATAAGTACCCTTGCATCCTGACCTGATACTGAGCCAAGAGGACTTGTGACTCCAGAAAATTGAAGATTTCAGGATTTAGCCTAATGCGCAATCAGAAAAAAATCCATAATTAAATAAATGCCCCATCTTCCCCCAGCACCCCTGTACTCTTAGATAAAACAGTTTATTATTATATGTACAATAAAAGGAAGAATCAACATAATTACATGCCCTTCCCACAATTGCTGTCATTATAACAACCATCATTAAGGCCTGTGATTGGAGATAATCATGTTTGCCTCCGTAAACATTCGGTCTGCAGCCTCACTCCAGGCTGCTCGAACTGCAGGAGTGATGACGCTCGTAATTAGGACTGGGGTCCTCAGACACTTGCTGGAGTGGGGACGGACACTGGTCCTGGGGTCTCCTTGGGCTGTACTCAAGAGCAGGACTGTGTCTTGAGGCGTGACACTGTGCAACTGATTTGTTACCTGTAGACACCTTGCAGTGTCCAGAAGCACCCAAATTCCAACTCAACTCAGGTTTTTCTCATAGGATGCTTATCAGACCTTGAAGAAATCTTGCTGCCTCCTTCCTGGAGTTTCAGGGCCAGGTGACCAACTAATCAGATGCATGGGGAGAAGCTAGTTCACCCCATCTGGGGATCTGGGAGAAGCCAAGCTCTGTCTTTCACCCATCTCAAAGGCAGACTCTAAACCTTTTCCCGGGATGTTCAGGATGAGAGACAAAGGGACAGACTCTCCCAGAGGAATCTCCATGGTGGGACAAGAAGGTTCCTGGTGTTTGCTCTAGACGTCAGCTCAGAGGAGCCAGATGGAGAGCACAGACAGGACAAGGAGGCAACGGTGGGAGAGAAGAACCCATCCAATTCCATCAGCATAAAGAACTGACTGCAGTTACCAGCGAGGCACAGAAATGATGCTGCAAAGTTGGAAGTAAACGACACTCCAAAGGCACGTGGAAATAGTAAAAGTGCAATTAATTGAGAGATAGCAAGGAAATTGCTGAGGCTGTGCACATTCACTCAAGGAGTCTAAAAGCCCCACAGCTCAGGCTGTGCACATTCACTCAGGGAGTCTGAAAGCCCCATCCCTCTCCAACAGCTGGCTGTGTATCCAAACCCCTCTAATCCACACAACATCCCAGGTACCTCCCAAAACGGACTGCGAGGCAGGAGGGCTCACAGCCGCTCCCTGCTTGAGGCAGGAACTGTACAACTCTGCTCGTGGCAGCTCGAGTTTGCAGTTGGAGCCAGGGCTTCAGGCAGGCAGCTGAACAGCCCGCTTGTCTCAGCGCCGGCAGCGTGTGAGGGAAAACTGCTTTGCTTTCTGCAAAGGGATGGAGGGAGGAAGCGTGATTAGCTCTGACATAAAGGCCACAAGAAAATTACTGGAATCCTCATTCTACAAGTCTCCTTTTGAGAAACATTTACCATCTCCCTGAGCAATATAATATGTGACTATATGTGCAAATATTTAACAAAAACTACTTCCCCTATTGATCAAGCAGCCAGGCATACTCAGAGAAACCAATTAGCACTTGTGCTTTTGAACCAAGAGATTTATTTAGCGCTGAGAGAAAGAACTTCGAATTAATGGGAAGCTTAAAAGACACTTTGAAGTACATTTAAAAAAAAATTAAGTTTAATTATTTTTTACTTGACACTGTGATGCACATTTGGGGCTTCAAAAGAACTTGCTTATACCCCTGTATTGTCCTTTTCCATTTGGGAAACATGATTTTGGCTTTCCCTCCTGTGCTTCAGTGACTAATGTCACCGCTCTAATTAGTGGTGACATCCATCACCAAGGACCTCAGTCACATCCTGGCTCATCCTCCTGGACCCCATCCAGACCCACAGCCAGCAGGGCCATCCCTGCCCTGGGAGCACGTGGTCCTGGCAGATGAAGCCCATATTATTACTCCTGTTCTAGACAGGGAACATTAATCACAGAGCGATGAAATAAGCTGCCAACGGCCCGCTCTGAGCTTGTGGCAAGGCGAGATATTGTGGGAGCAGTTGGGTCCACCCCACTTTTTCTGGTGCAGCATCATTGGGAGCACTGCTGGGGAGACTGAGGTAGCATCAGTTCCTTCCTCATCTCACCAACAGCATGACATCCACCTGCAGATTGCCTCACATCAGCACAAATTTGCCCCCTTCTGATTAATTGTGTTTATTCCCAGCATAACACAGCCTTAATCAGCAGCATAACCACCACCAAGGATAACCATTCCAGTCCTGCTCCAATAAAGCCAAAAGAAGATGTGCAGGACCAGAGGATTTTAGTGGGTTTTTATAGGTGAGTATCAGGACCAAAAACCTGGATGAAGGTTGGGCCATGAACATGAAAAATAGCTCCTGTTTTTCCAGTGGTGGGTTGTTTTTCATTCAAATCCTTCTGCAAATGGGAGGATATGGAAGGAAGAGATATATGGACCTGAAAGATGTTCTCCAACAGATTATAACAAGCTTCAGGCTGATGAAATTGGCAGCCTAAAAATCCAGCTGGTGCCCTCTTAAATCTCCTTGAGCCTGACCCAGACCCTAAGGAGAAAGGCACTGCACTGCAGTAAAGTGTAAATTGGCTCTTTAGGGCATCCAGAAAATTTACATTTAAAGAAGAGGAGAATAGGCTGTAACAGGCCCCACATCTTGCTGGCAGTAAAGTTTACTAGCTCAGAATTTTTTATTCCCTTTCCTTTTGGACAGGAGGTTATATAAAGCAATTTTTCCATCAGGGAGCATAAACCACATCCACTTGTTAAATGATTGCAGGAGGTCTCTGACCTCCTAACAGAGAGGGATAACACAACCTCTCAGCCACCTGACGGAGAGCCCAAAAACACCCAGCATCACTGCCCTCAGTGGGGACACCGATTTCAGCCGAGGAAGGCAAAGAGCATGAAGAGCCAAAGAAGTTGCCCCAAATAATTTTCAGATGTTTGAGACCAGACTGAGTAAATCCCAGGAGGTTGCTTGTTGAACACGGTGGAAGCTGGAAGCATTCACAGCACAAAGAGCCTTTCTAGGACAAGCCCCAGGTCCTTGTGGGCTCCCCCATCTGTAAAGAAGGCAGGATAAAACCTGTTGGTATAGCTGGAAAGGGCAAAGACCTTTCCTGAGCTAATTACCCACAGTAGCTCCATCCACAGCGAGGCATCCCGAGAGCATGGCAGCAAGCCATGCGTAGGATGCACTGTTATTTGCATTCCCCACGTATTTAACACCCTGACCAGATCACAGTCTCACCACAGAGGGCATCAGCGACACAAACACAGAGCAGGAAACAACCGTGCACAAATACAGAGCAAAGGCACAGTCAAGATGGGAAATGCTGTGCCAGAGCCAGGGTCCCCCCAGGCTTCAGCTCCCGAGGCTGCCCTAACGTAGGACAGGGGAACAGCCGGTTCATTCCCTGACCCTGCAGGAGAGCATCAGGGACATGCCTGTCCCCACAGCTGGGCGCTTGCACAGACCCAGAAGGAAATGGACTGGCCACTCAGTGAGTGATAGTGCCCGTGGATCAGAGATGGTGGCTGGCATGATGGCACAAGGCTGCCAAAAGAGCCACAGGCGCCTTGGCATCACAGTGCCAAACCCAACCAGCCAACACAGCCCTGCCACTAAGGCCTTGAATTTCAGCTTGAGTTCTGGCAGGCAGGGATGGCATGCAAGGAAAGGGAAGGAAAGGTCTTTCTGCAGGAGGAGAAGTTAGTGTGCACGTGACAAACTTTGAAACTCTTAATTGTATCCAGCGGATACAATTAGTATCAATACAATTACAAAAAGCAAACTCAGCATTCTCTCCTCCCTGCCATCCCCTCTGCCTTATCACCTCCCACCCTGAAATTCAGGGTGGAGGAAAGCATCTTGTTCTTCTCAAGGAGCCGAGCACTGCATGGATCCCTGCTCGCTGCAAAACCAGCGCCTTGAAACACGAGCTCTTCTCTCTCTTTTCACGTACTCTCAGGTTTCAGCAGCAGAGACCCTTTTGCAAAAGCATCTTCACAGCTCAGCAGAACCATTCACCACGACCCGCATCCCCTGACTTGCCATCAGCTTCATCAACACAATCTCGTGTGCAAGAACAACAAAAAAAAACCAGACAGCAAATCCTTGACTCCGCTCTGAAACTCTGGTTTTAAATTACCAACACGGAGCAGGTCTGGGTTGTTAAGTGACTGGGCTGCTCTCGAGTGGAGGCTGCGATACAACGGTGACATCTGATATAATAGCAAGGCCAGATCAGTGTGCTCTGTGCTTTCCTCATGCACTCGCCCATTTGCCTCTCTCATCTCTTAAAGTGCAATTATTGACATGTTCGCCTTCTTAACCATCAGTTTTATATGCTTGCCAATGACTCCTGAACATATGTAAACAATTATTTTTATTTTCTTGCAAAACCAAAATGTTGGATATTCTTTTGGATAAGCAGACCCGGGTAGATTTTCATGAGCTCTGCTACATAATTTATTAGTTTCTAAACTCTGTAAAACTAAAAGCTCCACTAAAGTTCAAATAAGTTTGTGATTTCAAAGTAATTTTGAATGGACTATTCCTGTTTCTGACTAATGTTACGCAATTGAATTAAATGGGAATTCCTTATCTCCAGAGGTAGATTCCTGCATTGTTTTGTTAGTTAAATAAAAGGACAATATCGTGAATGCAAAGCATGAAATATTGGGGGGAAAAGGGACAGAGAAAAAAGCATCTTCTGTCTTAGATCTGCTGCAGGCTGCAAAATGAAGTACATGTCTGCTCATCCCATGGTTTTGAAGCAGAGTCTAAAGGTCTGTCAAGCAAGGGGCTGGCATTGTATGGGGTCACTGCCTGGCACTTCACACACTGTGACACAGGACCCTTGAGAAATAAGGAAATCGGCAATAAAAAAGTTCAGGCAGACAGAAAGAGGGAGAGAGATGTTCTCATTTGTACAAATAAAATGAGAGCAGTTTAGCAGCTCTCTGCCAGGCAGTGCTGCTGCTGAGCTGCTCCATGCTGGCCCATGCCAAGCTGCCAGCACATGGGCCAAAACTGGGATTGAACAGGATGGAGAGGAGTGGGGAGCCAGGCTGTAACCCTGAATCTGGGACTCTCTGCCCAGATTCTCTTCCCTGAAACCCTCTGTAAGCTCCTAAGTGAGCACAGGAACTTGATCTGTGCCAGATCCAGAGCCTGACAGGTAACAAGAAGAGGCGCAATTACACCAGCTTAATATTTCTAACTCCCTTCGCAGGGGGTGGTGGGGCAGATCAGAAGGGGAGCAACTTGTCCTGTTGCACCCTCTCTCACCTTGCTTTATACACTTCCAAAGTTTACTTTTGGCACCATGATGGCCCCAGCAGGCACCTGAGTGCCAAGAGCACGGGTGCTGCACACTCACACCCCTTGCCAGCTTCACCCTGAGCAGAGGTCCCAAAGGTGGTGCACTGCTGTGACACGCCTGCCCCATTTCACGGGCTGCCTGCTGCCTCCACGAGGGAAAACCACGTCCTGAGATTCTCCTGTTGAACTCCCGAGGGAGATGAAGCCCAAACGTGGGCTTGAATTTCATACCGAGTCTCTGAGCGTTACTAGGGAAATGATACCTGATACTCTCTATGTATATTAAGAAAAAAGACAGGGTATTACACCAATTTAGTAGAAAGCAATCCTTTTTTTCGTCTGAAAAAAGACAACAAAGCCATACAGAGTAGAAATTAGTGAAAGCTTATAGCTTCAATAATTTAGAAGTTAAGCCTACTTAAACATAAATGACGATGTTTAATTCCAAGGCTGTTACTGAGCAGAGCTCGGGAGCCTCTCGTATCCTATGCCTGCCTTTGAATGCCGGGCTCAGCAATAACAGACAAAAGCTGTCCACCACCCAGAACAAAGAGCTCCAGGAAATTAAAAAAAAAAAAAAAAAGAAAAAAAGGAAAAAAAAAAAAAGAAAATACTGTCTTGCTGCTGAGCCCACTCCCGCACGCTGACCAGCAGCTCCCAGTGCCTGGTTCACAGTCGCCAGACCAGCATTTTGGGGGGTTTGAAAACCACAGGGCTGGGAGTGGAGCGTCGTGTCCCGCACAGTGCGGCACTGCTCCGGCACAGCATCCCCGGCGAGGCTGCTCCGGCACTGATCGACACTGACACGGGAGGGTTTATTAAACTCAGCGGAGCGCACAAACACGTTACCTCGCTGTTAACCACACCGAGAGCGCAGAAATCCACCAAAGGGGGGAAAAAACGTCAGAACCAAAAACCTTTGAGAGTGTAGCCAAACACTCCTCAGCGGGACCAGCAAAACACACCCCGAAGTCAGGAGCCGCTGACCCGCCAAGGCGCAGCATAAACAAACACACAGGGCAATTTGGACAGCAGCAGGCGATAACCTAGACACAAATTCAAGTTGCTAAAGTTCTACTTTCAAGCATTCACTTCTTTTCCTTTCCTCCGTCAAAAAAAATTAAAAAAAAAAAATTAAAAAAAAAAAGGGGAAAAAAAACCCCCCAAACACTACACCTTTTTAAACCATCCTCATTGTACTACTCAGGAATCTTAACATAATAACAAGACCTGCTTCATTAGGTCCACTTCACAGATCACTTCTATTTTCCCCGAGTTACACTGGCTTCTCCTCGCGCGGTTGCTACGGACCACGTGGCGAGATTTATGATACGACTAACCCACAGCTTTGCTTTCTAAACGCCCTAGCAGCTAATCTTTGATAAATCTAACGCACACTTTTCTCCGTCTGACCATGCTGGGCTGCTTACGGGGTTTTTTTTTTTTCTTTTTTAATAATTCATAGAATAGGCACAGAATGGTTTGGATTGCAAGAGACTTTAAAGACCATCTCGTTCCAACTCCTCCCCGATATGGGCAGGGACACCTAACAGTATCCCAGGTTGTTCAGTTCCTACTTTTCCTTATCTAGAAGGCTGTTAAAGAGAGACTAGAACAGGATGCACACGAGTATTTTGCTGCAGAACAGCATCTTTGTCAGATTAGACCCATGCTTAAGTAGCATCACCAGTAGAATCAAAACACTGCCATTTATTAGGACATGTGCACAGTAGGTCCAGGGAAAGCTCTCTTTTGATATGTTGTAGCCCGGCCAGGTGGACTGTGTTACCAATGAGGACAGAGCTGGCGTTACAGGAGAGCACAATATACTTGTAGGTCTGAAGTTGCCCGCCCTCATCCCTGCAACTTGTCTCCCAGCATATCCTCTCTATTGCTATCACAGCCTTTGCTGACGAACGCGACGCGTCCGTCGGGCGCTGCCTCCCGCTCCCACCGCGGTGACGATCCCGGCGGCTCTTACGATCCGTGCACGGGTGGATGGCCAGCCACGCCACTGCCCCGGCAGCCACCACACCCCTCCCCAGCGCCAGCAGTGGGGGCTCGGGGTCCGCAAACACCACCGTCCCTCCCTAGAGCCCCCCGCACAAGGGGTTTCCAACTGGAAGCACAGCTCCTGGGGAGCCCTTCGGGATCTCTGCGCACGAAAGCGCTGGATGGGCTGGTGCGGGACTCCGCAGCCCCAAGCCACGACCCCCGCTCGCCCTCCCGGAGGAACGCGCCCCGTTGCCGCGGAGGGATGCTGACCCGCGGGGACCCCCACGCCGCACCGGCGGACACGCGCGGAGCTGCTCGGCCCCGTTCAGCCCCCGCGGCGGCCCGGAGCCACGGGGAAGGGCAGAGCGCGGGGCTGCGAGTGACCGCGGACGAGCGAGGGGAAACGGGACCGGCGGCGGGGATGGCGAGGGACAAGGG
>WBNO01011811.1:985100-1076176 GCA_013400575.1 Peucedramus taeniatus
GCAGCGCCGGCCGGGCTGAGAGGCGGGGGGCGTCCCCGTGAGGAGCCACTCCGCGCCCGGGACCCGCGGGGAGTGAGCAGGGACCCTCATGGGTCTGCATTCACCGGAGCCCACTCACGACACTCCCGTCACAGAGCTCCCGTCACAGAGCACGTCTCAAAACCCACTCACGGCTCGAGCCTCACAGATCTCCCCTCACGCGTCTCGCGCACCAGAGCCCCTTCGCGTTTCTCCCTTCACAGGAGCCCTCTCTTCAGAACCCGCTCACGGGTCTCCCCTCGCTGGTGCCACTTCACGGGGCTCCCTTCACAGGGCTGCTCTCACCCGTGTCACCTCACGGGTCTCCCGTCACTGAAGCAGCCCCACAGGTCTCCCCTCACCACAGCTGCTTCAGGAGTCTCCCTCACCAGGGTCCCCTCAAGGGTCTCCCCTCACGGGATCCCTGTCACCGGAGCCCCCTCACAGATCTCCCCTCACCACTTTCACTTCCCGGGGCTGCCTTCACGGAGCTCCAGGGATTACAGGGGTACATCAGGGATAAATTCCCCTCACCTGTCTCCCCTCACTGAAGCAACCTCACAGAAACAGAAGAGCTTGGCTTGTCCCACCTCTGTGCTCCTGATTTTAATGCTATCCTAAGTGACTTACCTGAGTCAGTAATGCAGGTGTTGGACCAGCCTGCTCACCCTGGAAGAGGTCCCAGCGAGGAAGGACCCAGTAAGGGTCTTTAGGGGTCTTCAGCCTGCTCCTAAATCATGCCACAGCAGGATAATTTGTCTGCCCTCCTGGCATGAAATAAGGATAACATGTTCTTACATGGCTCTCAGCCCCTGTGCCCACACAGTATTTTGAGCCTTCCAACTGATCCTACCCTGTCCCTTGGCCCATGTTCTCCACATACATAACTCATATGGTCACTTTTAGCAGCAAAAGCCATCTCCGCAAGGACAGCTCAGTGTTTTGTGGTGTTTGCTTGGCAAAAAGGAACTAAAATGAAATAAAAGTCAATCCTAACTAATTTCTTTCTTCAGACTAAAACCAGATTTTGTGGACTGGGTTACTAAACCCTGTAACCATTCCTAGAAATCTGGTGAAAAACCTTTTGTGAAGAGGAGCAATGTGAGGCTCCCCTGGATGGTGCACCCTGAGTGTGTTGGAGTTGGCTAACGAGGAAAGAAGACGTCACTACATCTGCTCCACATTAAAGCTTCCTTCGTTTAGCGGAGGGTTGAGCTGTAACGAGGCTGCTTTCAGCTGGGGAAGAATTTGCTCTGGCTCCGCCAGCCTCTTGGTAACATCTGAATTTCTGTGCTGTCCCTGACCTTTTGGCACCAGCCGTGCTCTTGCTCCGACTCCCTGGCTCCTGCCATGGGGCCCCATCAGCATTTATGTAACGCTTGAAGCCATCATGGACTTGGGGCTGTTATTACTGAGGATGGCTTGTGGGAATTAATAATTTCGAGAGAAATTGAGCACTATGTGCTTTACAGGGCTGCTTTTCCTGTGAACCACAGATTTCATGTGCTTTTGCTGCCAAGTGCCCTGTCAGGACCCAGGAGCTGGGGGAGGTAGGTACATGTTTAGGGTATCACCAAGTTCTTCCCCACATCTTGCAAATGACACTGGTGACAGCACTGGTGACACATTCAGAAATCATCCACTGCTGCCAAACAACAGGACTTATATGAAAAAACATGAGATCTTTTAGGGAATAGGCAGGTTTGGGGCTTTCGGAGCCACCTAAGAGCAGGAATTCAGAGCACTCATGTTTTTCTATGCTCTGTAAGCACGAGGGCTTAGAAAAGTTGCATTGTACTGGAGGCAGGAATTTGCTTATCACACTGAGAGCAGAAATTGGAGCCTTTGGAAAAGCAGCAGGGTTACAGGAGTGACAGTGTCCAGCCCAAACTGAGGCTCCAAACCCTTTCCTGCAGAGCAGTTGATGGGTCCGTTCCCTCCGTCCGCCTTGCTGCTGAGGGGCACAGGATCTGTCTGTCCATATCCCCTCCCTCTCCACAAGGTTATCCTCCAGGAGAGCTGCCCTCTGAGGGCATCACTCACCCCTCACTCCCTGAACAGCAAATTTCCATCAGCTCCAATTGTGCTCCTGATTTACACCAATTAACTGCAAACTGAGGTCCCCAAGACACCATTAGTAGTTTCAGTGAATGAAGTGGGAGATTAACTTGTCTGAATTCACTCCATTTATTATTCTATGTGTAATTGTGGTTACCCTGCCTGCTAACAGCCTGGGAGCTTTTCCCTTATGTATGTACATGCAGGGTTTTAGCATCTGCTTCATGTTCAGTGAGCAATGGGGAGCGGGAGCCAAAATTGTGGCACCCACCTTGAGGGTGGTGCCAGCAGTGGTGGGACCACCCCAGGACCTGCTTCTGGAAGCTGCTTTCCCCAGCAGAAACTGTTTTCTCTGTGTCTGTTGAGAATCTGTGAAGCAACCCTGGCCACCTCACTGCATCACACAGCCCATTGACTCGTGCTGTGCCGTGTTCCAGGAGGCTGAGCTGGGCCATGCACTGCACCGGCAATTGTAACTCCCTGAATTACCTGAGACCACGAGAAACCCAAGCCCACTGTAGTGTATTTCCAGCTGCATCCTTACACAGTGTGTTAGGGTGACAAAGGTTGGGAAGAAACGCAACCTGACACTTTGCTCTTCACTCCTCTCCTGTAACTGCCGTGTCCGTCCATCTCTGTCATCCATTCCATCCCACTGTGTCTCCTCTCAGCAGCCTCCAATCAGCATCCTATGCTGTAAACTGGGAGCTGGAAGAGTGATTTGCAGTCACCCATCACCCCCTCCAAGGTCCTTCCTTGCTCATTTGTGGGGTTACCTGTCATTAGGAGAAAGACGCATCAGAGTTACACAGTCTGACAGAGCTCCCTTTAACCACTATCAGAGAACACTGTGCTAAGTGCAGATTTATTACTTCTGTAATGCAGATAAAATGAGATTTTATGGCTCTGTAGTCGTGGCAGCATAAAGTAATAATGGAAACTATGTACTGAAGTAGGGAATGCATCCCAGGAAGAAGGGAGATGCACGGGAGGTTAACAGTGTGTCCTTGGGCACTGGCAGGTATCCTCTCACCAATCCTGCTGGTGCCACCAAGTGCTCAGCCAGTGTGCCATCCAAGAGAACTCTCACCATTCATCTGCTAGATGCCTCTGCTTATTTTTCCCCATTACAAAATTCCCAGCAAGATGAAGCATGAAACTGGACAAATATTTTTTCCTATAGGAATCAGTTCAAAACTGAGAAAGGAGCAAGCATCCTGAAATGTCTAATGAATCCAAACTCTGCTCACATTTGAAATTCCAGAAGAATCCCTAAGGAACCAGGTACCCACTATCATCTCACAATCCCAACCTTCACGGTGATGAGCTCTGGTAATGAAGTGGTGTGAGCATGAATCCTGCATTCTGCTCCCACCACTGCTTCTGCCAGTGAGGTACAGCCTCACACAGCTGGAACAGACTTAATTGTGAGACAAATTCCACTCTTTTTAAAAAACATTTTATTAATAACCCATTAGTTAAGGAATATAAGGACAATGTCTTACACTTTAACACTAAAGAGTATTTGTGGAGTAAGAACAGTCTCTGAAGAAAGAAAGTTATAATAAGTACAGTATGGAACCAAACACAGACACAACCTTCAAACAAGATCAAGTTCTGGTTACACATCTTTATGCACTGAGCAGAAAATGAAATTTAACTTGAAAATACAAGCAAGGGAATACAGTAACAGAAGTAGATGGTAGATTTCTGCTGGTTAAACACTTCTTTTCTAACAAAAGTATTGATTAGAAAAGACACAATGATTCCTTCAAAACACCTATTACTAATGAGATCAAAACCATATACAGTGTTCTAGTAAAATGGTTGTTTTCTTACACAGCAATATTTCATGGGCTGGTTGTTAGCTAGTAATGTAAAAAAATTCTCAAACTCTAAATTAGAAGTTATCTCATTTGAACTATTTAAACCAGAACTTTGCTGCCTGTTAAGTAAGAAATCAAGTCAACAAAAAGCTGATAGAGGTTTTTATCTGAGTTGCATGTTTCATGGAACAAGAAATGAAAAGAAATAAAAAGATGAGAATTGTCACTCTCACAGCAGCTTGGGGAATATACAGTTGTGTAGCCAAACAGTAACATTAATACTAGAAAATTATGCCAGTGAGACAAACCTGACATTTTAACAATGTAAAACAATATACACCAGAAAAAAAAAAGTTGAACAGCAATAATCTTTAGTGTTACTGAAAGGAAGAAAAGGAAGAAAGGAGCCTGGTGTACAGGAACAGATATTAAGCATGATGGGTAATTAAAGGTATCAACAGTTTGTGTGCCTGTGAGAAATCTGCAAGAAAGCTACTTATTTCATGATAAAAAAATATATGCACTGGTTGTTTCAGCTTTGCACATCAAATGTGTATTATGTGTCTTCTTCGATTCACTTCCAGCTGAGACTGAAAGGTCCCTCCACGTTCAGGGCAGGGGGGACCTGGGGCACAGCTGAGTTGGACAAGGACACCCGGCACTCTGTCTGTGGATGTGCATTCGTCCAGGGACAGCTTTGGTGCTGCTGGTCAGTGGTGACCTCTTGGCTCCATGGGAACTGTCTGGATTTCTGCAACTCAGGCCTGGCCTATCAGCCCATGGCCATCACAGCTCTTGGACAGCCGAATGCTGCCAGCTTCACACCCTGGTACAGTTTGGTGAAGTGCAACGAGATCAGGACAAGCCTCAGCATAAGGTGACAAAAGTGTTTTGGGGATGCGTAAACAAAATTGTTTGTGGCCTGCTGCATCTCCCCAAAGCTCTCTGAGCCTGTAACTATTGTGTTGGTTTGGTAGTTGGTACAAAGTGATCCAGGGGAATGGTGCCCCACTGTGCCTGCTTGTGTGGGCTGCAGTGACAGGCGGGGACAGCTTTCAGGCAGCTCAGGGCTGTAGGATTGCTGAAGGCTGTACAGGCAAAGCATGGGGTGCATGTACAAGGGAGCTCCCCCAAAACTGTGGCACACTCCTACATCAGCCTCCATCCCCTTTCATCCCCCTGGATGGAAAGTGGCAATGGCAATGTGGCTTGTGCAGGGCGTGTTCTGTCACTGAGGAAGGCCAAGGACTCTTCATGGAACTAACTGGGACGTGAGGGCCACCTGCACAATGTCCCCGCACTCTCCGCAGCGAGCGCCCGGCCTTGCCCAGCTGGAGGGTTTGTACCTCTGCAACTGCATCTGCTCCCAGAGAACTGTAAATTGCCCTTATTGCCTGCAATAACACTTCACTGCCTTATCTGTAACCCTGCTAACTCATGAGTTTCAAAGTCTTGTGGCAGTGAGTTCTGGAGGTTGTTTACACACTTCCTCTGCCCAGTTATGTTTCATTGCCTTTTCCTTGCTCCAGCAGCACACACACAAGCTCCTGCCTTCACCTGTTCACTGGCACTGATTTCCAGTTTCTGTCCCACAGCACTCCAGAGTCATGGCTATCCAGACCATGGAACAGCATTTCTGAGACTCCTCAAGACACCAAGCTGGAGAAACAGAGCAATCACAATGACTGGGAATACAGCTGGTTACCAGAAGAGTGTGTTATACTGGGAGGAGATGCTGCCAGCTGGGGAGAAGTGGAAGCTCCAATATCCTTCCCATAAGGGTACATGGAGGCTTGGAGGATCTCATTTGCTGAAGATCTGGATGTAAAAGGGTTGCAGGGTGCTGGTGAAGTAAGGTTCTCCATGCTGCAAGCAGTGGTACCTCCATCCAGCTGTTACCAGGAAAAACAAAATCTAAAGTCTTTTACAGGATCTCAAGTTGGCACACAGTTTCCCCATATACACTGGGGAGAATTTTATTAGGAAAAGAGGAAGGTGGGCATCTTTTCCTCCACTTTTTAAACAAATGGTGAGATGTCTGAATCCTCCAGGAAGGCAGAACATTCACCAAACACCCGTGAACACAATTACTGACCCTTGTTAATTCTGAGCAGCTGGTCCAATATTGTAGCATTCACAGTCAAACCCTGCAAGCCTGGAGCAGGACAGAGACCAGCTAAAAAAAGTAGAGAAAAGTCCACCTCCAGCAGGGCCAGGCTGAGAGACATGTCAGCAGTAAGCAAACAGCATCAGCAGGAAGTGGATGATTTTCAAGCCAGACTGACTGGTATGAGACCAAAGATTTCATTTTAATTTTAAAGCTCTGGTGGTGCTCTGCTCTTCAAAAAAAAAACCCCACCCAGAAGCACTTTGGCCAGGACTATAAGAAGTGACTGGAAAATTTCACTTGTTCATCCAAGGCTTTCAGCAAGTCCACTGCTTACAGAAGGCTGAGTGCTGCTCTCTGTAAATCAAAACCATCTGAGATGTCTCCACACAGGCACCCCAAAAAAGAGAAAAGAAATACATGTCCCCAGTATCACAAGTTACTTTTGCAATTGCTGGTCCTTCTTTCTATTTGTTAGTATAAGCTTGTTGAGGAAAGATGAATCAACATCCTGCCAGCTAGAGCAGTCTCCTTTGGCAGCTGCTGCAAAACACAGTCCTACAGAGAGACACAACCCAACTCTCTGACTGTAGGGAAGGTGTCAAGAAACAAAGCGAGAGAGACATCAGATCTGCAGCACTATGTGTTAAAGAAGAGTCAACAACCAGTGCAAACATATTCTTTAGAAAAAGGCAGTATAAGAATAAGTTAAAACCTATAATGGACTACAAGAAATGAGGAGATCTACTGTTTTTTTTTTCTCCAACAGACATGAGGTAGTTGTGTTGTTAGGGAGGAGAAAATCAAGAAAAGAGAAGTAGTAAAAATGCTACTCTATACCACACACTATTCCACTTTATAAAATTAAATAATATAAAGATGTTCCAAGGAAATAAAAATACATGTTGTACATTAAAAGGACAGATGTGTACCTAAAATATTAGGTACAAGAACCTACATAAAACAAAGCCCAGGCTGGTGAAAAGACCCAGACGCTGCAGAAGGTTCTATATAGTACAAGTTGTTAGAGGCACTCGTAGAGTGTGTAATAAAAGGCCACTACATCAGCCTGCTAGTAATAGTTACTGCAGTAGCGCACACAGAGAGCCTGGTAATCCTTCTAACCACGGGAGGGCAGAAAAGGCTGGTGCTTACAGCTCACTGCCTTTGTTTCTGGGGCTTCCACCCGCTCCTGGGACTCCTGTGCCAGAATTCATCCCAAAGCTGCCAGGCAGTCAGTAGTGCCCGGGCACTCCCCGGGGGAGAGGCAGCTGAGAAGGATCCCTGGGTGCACTCTGCCCCTTCCCAGCATTAAAGGACATCTTGCCAGTCGCCTCGAGGGCTGTGGTGAAGTGACAGCCCCAGCCTAGCGCACAAGGCCCTGTTCCATCGTGGTTCCAAGGCAGACTTTGGCAGATGGCTCAGTCCTGCTCCCACCAACACCCAGTTCCTCATTGGCTTCAGTGGGAGGAAGATGGGCCCTTACCAACCCACCTGGCTTCCCAAAGGCCTCTGTAGAGCTGACAGGTCCAAGGCCTGCTCTGGTGAGATGCTGCACCTGCCCTGCTCCTGCTGGCCTCAGCCAGCACCTCATAGGGACAGGCTCTCCTCGTGCTTCAGCTCTGCTGTGATCAAAATCAGATCAGTTCATTCTTTGTGATTGTGGACATGTGCCATGTTCTCAGATGCTGAGGATGGACTGGTTAAACCAGAGTTACTACAGAGCAGGACCTCCTCAGGTGCCGTGGAAAGCAACTGGCACTTGACTGGCTGCACATCACTCCTGCCTTCCTGGGTGGAATCTGAATCTCCACTCTCCTCTGAATCCAGGCTTTCTCCATGCCTGTGGAAGCCATTGGTGAGACCATGGATGCAAACAGCCTCTGGTTTGTCAGTCTTGGTGTCGGGACAGAGTAGCTCAGCCTGGGCCTGAGCCTCCAAATTGTCCATGCAGTCCACCAACATTTGGCCAGTGTCCTGCTGGGAACAGGGAGAGATGGGAAGGGCCAGCTCTGCTGAGGGCAGCTCTTCTGGCTCCCGGTCCTCGATTTCTGTCTCTTCACTCTCCAGGGTGTGCAGCTGGGAGTCGTAGTCTCTGTCAGAGGCTGAAAAATCAGAATGGACAATGACCTCTGCTTCTACTTGGTGGAGGCTGGCTGGCAGGTGGCTTTTCTTTGCCTCATTCTGTTAACAAACAGGGGAGAAATTAAAAAAAAAAAAAAAAAAGTAAGTGAAATTCAGATAATTGAGGCTGTGACCAAACCAAGCACTAAAATATATTTATTTTTAATCCCACTGAGTGCAATGGGATGTACATAGGCCTCTATTAAGCATTATCTTGATATGTTTCTCAGGGCTTAGGTCTTAAGAAGCAACTCAAATCACCTCAGGATCATTATTTATATTTTATGTTTGAGAAAGCAAGTCCCAAGAGGGCAAAGTGATTTGCTCACAGTTTCTTGGCAGGCTGGAGCAACCATTCCTCCAAGCCTCTGTCAAAGACCACAATTTTCAAATCTCACAAGTCTGTTTCCATATTAAGGGCCAGAATGTTAGAGGCTGAGTGGGCAGCACTGTAGGAAACTGGCTTCTGAGATGGATAAAGGGGCTCCCTTCACTTTCCTAATTTAATTTTTGCTACATATCACAAAGTATGTGTTTATTAAAGTCCTGGTCACAGCCTGCAAAAGTCTGTGTAAATTTAAGCATTTTAATTCAGAAAGAAAACAGTAAGTTCTGCTCCGCAGTGCTTAAGTGGAGTTCAGGCTACAGATCTCCACAAATCTGGCTGACAAGCAGGTCATTTTGTGAGATTATCACTCAATAATTTACCAGACAAATTATTGTAGAAGCTCACAAAGAGCTCTCTAGGCAACCAATGCTCAGATTCTGGGCTGAGTGCGATGTAGCAGCAAGAAGACAATTCAGAGTATGGAAGTGATATCCCACGTGTAATTTGCGCTTTCTGTTGAAGCCAACTTTGAGCATCATTTACATATTTTAACACTTTTCTCTTTTGTTGACAAACTCTGATGGGTAAGCTGTGCTGTAAATGCTGCCCTGTAATTGGGCTGTAAAACATTGTCTTAACTCTATCCACAATGTTAATTACATCCTGTGTATAATTGATTTTCACACCACTGCCTAGGAAGGAAACACAGGTAGGTTACTTAGAAGTATTTTCTGAAGAGGAGGAATGAACTTTTTCAAAGAATAACCAAAGAAATCTTCTGGTACAGAGTCAGTCTGAGCAGGTGTCAGCTTGCTTTGATGAGACAGTGACACAGATGTACACTCTCCCAAACACAGGAGTGCATATTTATTCCAGTGATGCAATATCAGAAATAGGATTTCCTCTTGGAACACAAGTACAGTGAAAATTGCTCTGCCCTATCTGGAGAAGGGAGTTTAAATCAATCCTTGATCTTTGACTCCTTTTACAGCCAAAAATGCAGTCCCTCTGTCAGGCAAGCACGCTTAGATCTTAATGACTGTGTTGAACACTGCAGCTCCTAACTCACTCAGGCTGATTGCTGCACAGCCACAGCAAAGACTCCAAGCAGACTGCTGATGCCTGGCACCAGGTCCTCAGGAACCAGAACTGCCACAACCCTGCTGACAACCAAGCTTCTGACCCCACCTAGTCATCACCAGACCAACAAGCCCACAAAAAGGGGCTGCAAAAAAGGAGAAAGGGAGATAGAGAACATAAATGGAAAACCCACGTGAGAACACACAGGTCAACAAAGCAGCAAAGATACCCACCATCACAGCATCATAAACCAGGGCTTGTAAGAGGAGCTTCTGCCCCGCGCTGGAGGGGAGCTTCAGTGACCCATTGACAGCAGAGAGAGGTTCTTTGGTGATGGTGTCCCCATATCTGGCGATGCTGTTTGTCCAGGCCTGGTTGGTTGATTTATTCCATGAAGACTGCAGGAGAAAAGATGCAGTTATCTCAGACATGGATTCTTATCCTCATACACATGAAATGAGAAGCAGCTTGAGAAAGGAAAGTGCAAGTTGTAAAAATACCAGAAATGTGGAGGACACTTCTGATAGCATCAAAATAAAAATGCTCTGCAATGGACTCACACAGTCCCTGCCTTAGAACTGGCTTTATTGCTGTTACATGGGCTGATGCAGAGTACAGGGATAAAAAATGCCAGATGGTTCACAACTGGTTGCATAAGGGGCTTTCTACTGATTCTCAAATTGTGAGGCCAGCAAGTAAATCATGGCACAGACATCATTTAGAGGTCCACTAAAAACAACTCCCTGCAAAGCTGCAACAGCCCAGAGCAGAACAAGCCTACTGAGAAATACCACAGAGCTGGGAAGGGACAGGGAAATCTGGAGCTGAGTGACCAGTCTTTGCCTTGGCAGAAGCGATGCTGCAGAGCACAGAGAAGGACCCTCACCCGTGGGCAGTGCCCTGTGTGCTCCAGTGAGAGCTGCACATTCTGCAGCACAGACAAGAGCTCCTGCTCCAAGCCAGGACTTGGGAAAACACTGCCATTCCTCATCAACACAGAGGTACAAAATTGGGGGCTTTAATTTTTAAAAAAAAATTTTTTTTACAACAGACCACCAAGCAATTCTTTGCTCAGCTTTAAATCCCCTGGGCAACCAGTGTTACCTTGTTTGTAGATCTAATTAAATTATATGGGCTGAACGCAATTTGTTCTGGGTTCTTTCAGCTTCCCCTTGCAATAAACTGTTGAATGCACACCTCTGTGTATGGGAAATGTGTGTCTTTAAGAGCTGAAGTTATTTAACAGCTCAGACTATTAGTTCACAGGCAGAAAAGTATTTTCTTTCCAGGTTTTGATTTTATTGGGCTGTCCTGAGCTGAGCCTTGCTAGTACTCACATACGTATACACGTAAACACACAACTCAGATTTAAGGACCACACAGGCCCATTCTCTCTGGCCTTGTTCCACAGATGCTACATTATTGTGTAGGTACAAGACAGGCTGATGCAGAGAAGAAGAGAAGAAGAGAAGAAAATCCTGACCTGACAACAGCGACTTCACACATGGACACAGAATACTGGTGATGTGAGCATGATGGCTGTGGAGGGTGAAGATAACCTGAACATCTATTCAAACCCACTGACCCTCTACTGCTCACTGCCAGCAGAAGCCCAGGTTCTGGCTCTACATATGTGGCTGCTCCTTAGGCCAAATCTATTCCAACAACCGCCAACGTAGTGTGAGTCCAGCTGAGACAGCGAGATTTCTGACATCAGCCTGACCTTGGGTGAGTCATTTGACCTCCTTGTGCCTCGGTCCATCTGGCTGAAAATTAGGTAGAAATACACCACCAGATGTTGTATGTGAGCCAGGCATTCCTAAGTCAGCTATTTAGCAAGAAGCAAATGCTACCTCATGCTGCCAGGGCTGGCAGAAGGATAGTGAAGCGCTCGTGTGTGCGCTGAAGGGCGGCCAGAGCTGCTCCCAAACCCTCTGTCCACCCTCACTCAGGCACCCAAATGGCTCAACACCTTGTAGGAAGCAGAGCCATGTTACATCCCAGCACCACCCCCAAGTCACAGGAGCTTTGCTGCTGCCTCAGGAGCAAATTTTTAGCAAACAAATAGTGAAAGGCCTCATTGGTATGCCAACACCCTGCAGAACAGTGATGTCCAAGCACAGCACTGTGGCTATCAAACATTTGCTAATTTAGATGTGGATGCTTGAGGCAGTGTCTTTTCCATTTCTCTCTCTGCAATCCTCAACAATATATTCTGAGCCAAAAGCCTTCCCTAATTGCTCTGTTTCTAAGTGGACAATCATTAAACTACGCTTTAATAGCGAGAAATCAACCAAGCGATCACAGAGAGCTCACAATAAGGAATATCTCCACATGCGAGTGCTCAAGGAGCGTGTTCAATTTGCTTCTGCTGCCATCTGAAAGGCTTTCTGCAGCTACATCCCTGACTGATGGCTTCTGTGCCTCTTCCAAGGAACATACGTTACTGAGCAAATAGTGCCTGGAAATTTCAGCACTGAACCTACACAAATCTGCACACATGCACCAAATGTGTGTCCTGTTAGAGATGCCTGCATGCATATTTGCCATCAGAGAGATCTGAGCATCATACGCAGACACACACACAGAGCAAACTTGAAAACCTTCTTGCAGGCATCTTGTGAATACCAAAAAATGTGGAAAGAAACAGGCAGCTCTACTGCAATCCCCCATGGACCATCTGTTAGCGGAAATGTCAATCTGCCATGTTTACATAGGTTTTGATGACTCTGGGAACAGCCTGTTCAGCTCTGGCTGAAATTGGCTGCAATGAAGAACAAACTTGTTTTGTACCAGTTTGCAACTTTCAACAAACAGAAAAAACCATCAGCCACACAACATGGCCTGTGTCCCACATGTTGTTCGAGCACATTATGTTTGAGAGGGGAGAAAAAAAGCAAAAGACAAATCCCTCTTGGGGCTTAGCCTCTAAGGCTGGGCAGCAGCAATTAACTCTAGGACTGTTTTCATCACAGACCTGAAGAAATCTTGTGTGCCTGAAAGCTTCACTGCTTTTTTAAACAGCATTTTTTGGTGTAATAAATGATACTATTTCTTTTTACTCAAGGGGAGCTAGTGGGTGGCTGAAGGAAGGAAATATTGTCTTGGATTTTACAACACAGTAATGAAGGCAAGGAGCAAGGAGTGTCAGTCTAATACTAATATAAAGAGGTAAGAATCTCTTTGTCAGTTCACTGCAAACAGAAGAATGAAAACTAATAAAAACATCTTCCAATAAAAGACATTTCCATTACAGCTAAATCCTTATCAAAGCAAACAAGCCTTTTCATTTTAGCCTTTTTATAGAAACTCCAACTGGTAAAAACGTGCCTAGATCATGTTACCTTCTCAGTGACAAGTCATGATTTCATGCAAATATATGAGCTGAGAATGAACACATAGCAAAAGTTCAACTTGAAACCTTCCCTGTTTTTTCAAGATGGTTATTTAAAGTAGCTTAGAGTCCTGTGCAAAACAAGGTTGGGGATGTTTCACTGTGCCCAGCTTTTGAGAGTGGTGCAGCAGAGAGAAAGGATTCATTGCTGAACAGCAGCGGGTGGAGTGGGAAAGCTCCGTGTCACGCAAACACAGCGACATCCCTGCCTGCATCTGGGATGCAACACAACACAGACCTCTGCCAGCACATAAAGGAGTCTCTGCTCGCTGTCACCAGGAGCACAGCTCTCATCTGAAGCTTCTCAGAAAACATTGAGACTTCTTTTCCACGCAGAAAAATTTCAACATGAAAATGACAAACAACCCGGGAAGATCCAAGTTCCCTGATGTGTTACAGCTTCTGCTCTCCGAGTCACGGGGATGCTTCGTGGGAAATGCAGTCCTGTGGGAAGGAGGCCCACAGGGAAGGAGAAGGGCAGCAAGCAAGGAAGGCTCCAGCTCATAAGAACAACAACAGCAAACATTTCCAAACCAAAATGCTTGGGTTTGGCTTCATTCAATGAAGAGATGAAGTCTTCCATGGAAAGCAGATGCTTTTTAACATTCTCCCCCACCCTTTAAATTGCTTGGCCCACAAGCAGCAGTGACAGAGATGTCTGGAGCAGAGCCATTTTCTCATCCTCAGTCCATCTGTCAGAGGAGACAGAGCTGCATCACCACAGCCTGTGCACAACTGTGTCATTTATAATAGGGCTACTGAGGGCATCAGTCTGGAGGGTGCTTGCAAGGGGAAGAGAGTAAGAGAGGAAAATCATTTGTCAGTGTATTTAGAAATCCTTGTGTGTGACCACTGGAAACACATGAAGGAAGGAAAATGAACCACTGAATGGCCAATTTTACTCCTGCCTAATGGAGCTGTGAGCATCCAGAAGGGTCCTGTGCTGACACCTTGACTGCAGTAGCACCTTGCTGTTCTGCAGGCAGGGACAGGGGGTCCAGGAGGTTCCTCTGGGACTGTCCCACCTTCCAATTGCACCATCCTGCACCTCCAGCACTATGTATAACATCTCGAGAAGAATAACAGTCCTAAATTTGAAAGAACTGATGATCTTGACCTGAAATTGACCAAGGGCACATCTCACAACCCTTGCCCACAATTCTTTGCAGGAATCAGTTCCAGTTTCAGAGTTTTTAAAGACTTCCTGCCCTCACTCTGTTCTCCAGTCCCCACACCTGAAAAATGACATTCACTCACTTCTGACTCCATATGGCATGGGGACAGTCCCTTCCTTGTGTCTATCTAACATGGAGCATCCAATCTCCACTGGAACCTCAGGCTGCCACAAGAAGGAAAACAATGAAGAATAATCCATGGAATGGTAAGTAATGAGTCAGCATGGGAACAGCCTGCAGGCACAGAGCAGCCACTGCAAGTGCCAACCAGCCAACACACACCAGGTTTCAGGAGCCTAACCTGAGGACAGAGGGACAAGCAGGCAACTGGAGGTCACAGCTACACAAACCTGCCCTGCAGTGCCAGCAGCCTCAGCCCAAGGGTCTGCCCCAGCCAACATCCCCAGCTCTGTGGTGACATGATATGCTGCTAAACAAAAGGGATCCTTGAGGCATTTCTCACTCCCTCTCTTCAGTGAATAGGACTGCAAGTCATAGTATCCAACCTAGAACACTCTGGGGAGCTTCCCCTTGCCAGGCTGGACAGGAATTTCCTTCCACAATGATTTTCTCTTTCCTGTGGCTCTTTTGCATTCCTTGCCATGGTTTTCACAGCCCAAACTTCACACAGCATGAGAGAAGAAAAGAGAAGGCAACAAAGGCAGCTGGTCACTGCAGGGTGCAAAGCTCCCACAACACTCTGTTCCAGGCAGGGTCCCTGGGGCTTTCCAGCTTCAATGGATGCTGGGGGAAGCTATTTGCAACACACAGGACACCCACACCCACTCCACAGCCTCAGCTAGTGGCATTTTGTGTACCAGCAGGGAGATGCACACACTCACAACTGCTCCTGATTTGGTTTACATCCACTGTGGGCACCAGGCATGTGTGCACCACTCCAGCCATGTACCTGAGACCTGCCCAACTCCCTGGCTGCCCAGCCAGGTAACATCACATCACCATCCAGACATGGGGCCTCTTGGCCACTGCAGCATAAAGGTGTTTCTTGGCCATATTATTTTCACAATTGATTATACACATCGCAGTACAGAAAGGAAGCAATGGTGCTCAGGTGGTACTTCCAGCAGGAATGGGGCAGTGCAGGGAGCAGGGTCTCCTGCGTGGGAGCACATCTCCCTCCAGTGCCCGCTCCCAGCAACAACAGCCTGTTGCTCGCGGCCACCACTCCATCTCCTTCTCCAGGTCACCCTCCTGGTCGGCATGGGTGACAACGCTGCTCTCCGGGTGGCTGCTTCCCAGTGACACAGTGCTTCCCTAGCCACATCCATCAAAAAAAAAAAAACAACAACAAAACCAAACCCTCAGTGAATTTATCTCTCAGTGGCTGTTCCCTATTCAATTATGGAAACTCTACAGCCAGAGCAGTCCATCTCCCCCAAAGCTCTGGTCTGTGACTGTAACTCTGCTGCTGGGCACCGCCCACTGTGAGGGCTCCAAGCACTCAGGCTGAGCCTCATGTGGCCAGGCCTTGGCACTGCCCTGTCCAGCCCCACTCTGTATGTATTCAAACCTTGGTGTGAGCCCTTGCAGGCAGGATTGCTCCTCTGGAAGAGAGAGCTGGATATGCTGCCCCCAGAAAGGCCTCACAAAGAAGGAACTTCCCCCCACCCTGACCTGTCTCAGGGGTAAGTCCTCATCACTGAAAACATTTGTTCCTTATTTAACTGAAAGAGCTGTAGGAAATTCCTCACACTCTTCGGCTTGGGTCCAGACAGGCAGCCACATTCCACCAAAATCCATAGATGTGGCTTGGCTGCAAACAAACAGCCTCTCCTCCAGCTGAGCACTGATCTGCCACAGCACGCAGGGATGGCCACGGGCACAGCTTCAGCTCGTGGGGCTACTAAAGCCAGCAGCACTAAATCCAGCAGAAGACTTTCCAAAAGATCACACCTGCACTGCCTCTAGCAGCACGGACAGGGCTCATGGTCAGTCAGGTACCTGAACTCACCTTTCCTCCAGTGACACACGAGTGCATCATTGATGCAAATGTGAAATCCCACACGCTCACAATGCATTTGTTTTACTGAACCTCCTAATTACTTTACATGCTCTCCCAGGGCTACAAAGAGAGACATAAACAGATTAACTAAATTAGGCCAATTAAAGGTTCCCTAATGGAATGAAATGTTTCAGGCAAGCTTGAAAGAGGAAATGGGCAGGGAGGAATGAAAGACAATGCAGTGTCAGGCCAACCAAGCAGGGCAGGAAAAGACTGTTTCAAAAAATAAGGTTCACAAAAACCCCACAATTTCACCTCTTGTTTATCTTCAAGAGTATTCCAGTGAACACACTATTTATGGAGACAACTCCTTTTAGTCCAACCAAAGAGAATCCTGGAAAGCCACGTGTCTGCTCTAGACATCACACTTCCTCCCACCATCCACATGCCACAGCAACATGAATACCACAGCTTTCTGCAGCACCAAGTTTGGCAGCAGCTTCTCAGATTGAGGGGTCACTGTCCCAGGAGATGAAAAGGGGTGGTAGATGCACAGGGATCCCAAATTAGATCCAACAGCCAAGGCTGAGGCAGTCAAGAGGGGAAATGTGTGACTGCCCAACACCAGCCTGCAGCCAAGATTTCTGGCACTGCAGAGCCAGGACAGGATCCCACTCTGGCTTCCCAGCAGCCACACACCAAACAAAGGCTCTTGGCAAAGGTGGGAGCCCAGTCACCGCATGCATGGGTCCTTACCTTCCTCTTCCCATGGAAGATGTCCTCAGGGAGGCTCGTGTGGATGAGGCTGTGCACTTCTGCCAGCTCTGTGATGTCCCCCAGGGGCACGGGCGCATCCTCCGGGAGCGGGGACATGAGGGACTCGAGCTCATGTGAGTCCAGGGTGGCACTGGGAGAGGACAACCCTTGCCTGCTCCGGTGGTAGTATGTGTGGTTGCCAGCAGCCTGGGAATCCAGGCCTGGCAGGGCCTCCCTGAGGGGAAACAAGCAAGAGCTGACATCTCAGCTGGTCCTTGTGCAAGTGATGAGGCCCAAACCCTGCCCTGCCACTCCCGGGGATATTCTTTACCATCACATCCCACTGTAACACCTTTCACTGCAGATATATCTCTGCACCACCTTGGTTAATGGCAAAGCTCAGACAAATCCTGCTGTGGGATGTAAAGCTGTCCCTCTGCCAGCAAACCCCAAGGGCAGGAGATACCATGAGTCCCAGCACAAGCAGGTGCTCACCCACCCTGGTTCCCTGGTCCATGGGGAGCTGTGTCACTCCTGTCACCTGTGCTTTACAGGTTAGAGATGCAACAGGACAGGAAAGTTTAGTGGTCACATTAGGATGAGACTTCAGAAGCTGTTTGTTCCTAGCCCTGAGATCTGCTGTGAGCTCAAAGCTCATCTGAACAACTGTACTGTTTTCTGCTCATGGTCTTTCCAAATGCTTGTGGCTGGATCCAGACACCTGGGATAGCAGAGGGCTTTGGGCTGTATCCAATCCTCCTTAAACCAGCCTGTCACTCACTGCAAAGTCTTTCATCATTTTCCCAGATGGAAGTTAACAAACCATTTTCAAACATCCTCAGAGCTGTCCAACCTCAGAAGCAAAATACTACCCACATTAACAGACACAGGTAATAAACTGGTTCTTCCATTTTCTTGAGGCTTTCTCTTTCTCTGAAAAAACCTCTACTAGTCTAAGAATGCAAACTGAAGAGAAACTACTGAAAAATAAATCAGTGAAAAGATTATACTAAATATACTCCTTATCCATCCACAGATCCAAGCTGTGCATTAACTGTCCCCTACACCACAGCCCAAGCAGCCCAGCTGAACAGGGGATGCAGCTCACAGTGGTTTTGTCTCCCTCCACAGCAGCCTCCTTTACCTGAGGTGCCACCCACCTGTGCTTGCTGTTGCGGAAGCTGGCACACATGCAGAAGAGAATGCAGAGCAGCCCCAGGCACACCCCCACGATGATCCCTGTCACAGAGTGGATATCCAGGACATCTAGGAGGGGAAGGAATGACAGCCACATCATTTCAACTGCTAGCAGAAAGAGGGTACAAAATGTCTCATGTTCAGAGAAGCACCAGCTGAACTAAACCAAACAGGTTTAAAAGGCCCTTCTAACCCAACTGTTCTGTGGTTCTGATTCTATACACATAAAACAATAAAATTCCTTGGCAGTGACAATTTAGAACAACTTAGAGCAAACTGGCATCTATGCATATTCATTAATGTCATGCTACAGCAAGATGCAGGTTGCAAGTGCCTTCCAGAGGAACCAGGATGGGGAAGAGATGAAGTTTGGCTGTGGGATGGGTTCTGGAGCTGCACAACTGAGGGCTCTGCTGGGATCCTCTGCACTGCCCTGCAGAGGATCCTATCTCGCATCCTACACAGTGACACCAGGCAATTGCTTGGCAAACAGAAATGTCACTGCTGACAAATCAGTCCCCAGCAATGCAATTCTCTTCCTGCCCTGGGGTAAGGAGGAATTCATACCAGACAGCTTCTCCCGGAGGGTGTGCACATCCTTAACGTTGGAATAGGGACCAGATCCCACCACTGTCTTTGCTCCCATCTTGAAGAAGTATCTGGTATCACTTTCCAGGCCATGCACTTCAGTGCTGAAGATGTTTCCTGACCAAAAGCAAATCACAAGAGATTTAAAATATTCTGTTTCAAGAGTATTCAGAGACTACTGAAAAGCAGCTGTGGAAATGCTGGACCCTCAGAAGTGAGGGATTTTGTGACATTTTTGTGCATTTCATACACCTCTTCAGTAATAATGAACTCCCTGCTTACAGATCCAACAATACAGACTGCTTGTGATGCTGCTGGCACATGTTTTTCTAGGAATTACTGGCTGCCAGGCTGCACCTGTAGGCTATTTCCTGGATGATAATGGCTATTTCAGCCCCACACACGTATGATTTCATGTCTATCAGTAGCCTTGTCCCTGGACTCTCTCCACTATGACCAGGTCCAGCATATGCTTCAAGAAAACTGCCAGGATGAGCTCTTAAATATTTGTTTGTACGCAAAGTGAGGCAGAAATAAGGGCAGCAAAACTGAAAAACCAGGGCTCCAGAGACAGGAAAGGAGGCAGGAGGACTGTGGAGTATTACAGTACCTGGAGGAGACTCACCTTCTCGTGTCAGCAAGGTCCACATGTCATCTGGCTGTGTGTTGTTGGCATTGTACAGGATGAGATACTCCACAATGATGCCATTGGGCTCCACAGGTGGGCACCAGTGCACCTGGACAGCGTAGGGGTTGAGAGGGTGCAGCCGCAGGTCAGATGGAGGAGTGGAGGGCCCTGGCAGAGACAAATAAAGACCCAGCCTGAGCAGCAGGGAGAGGAGCAGAGCATTCATCCCCAGAGGGCCTCCCAGCATGGACTCAAAGTTGTCAGAGCTTCGAGGGGGTCTGAGATCACATGTCTCAGGGGCACATTGTGGGGGATCTGATAGAGACTCAAGGAAAGACTCAAGGAAAGCCAGGAAAAATGAGGATTTGGCTCCCATAAACACTCACGGTCGGGCAGGGTGAAGCGCTCCACGACGCTGCCAAAGGGCCCATCAATGCCAACACCATTGGACTGCACAGCAAACTCATACCTGGTGTAGGGCTTCAGCCCACTAATGAGAATGTCTTCATCTGAGCTGGAGAGAGAGGACACAGCACAAGGCCATAAACACCTGAAGGTTCTCCCATGTCATTTTGACACCTCATCAGGAACACTCTAAGAGATTATCCTAACTCTGACAGTATTTGATTTTCCATCTCTTGCAGCCATGTGAATGCAAGAACACTCAGCTCTCAGGGACAGAGCAAAACCCAGTCTCCAGGACCATTTCTGATGTACTTGCAGGGAAAAGTGGAAAACAGCCTTGTTAGAGGCTAAAAATGGGCACGTGTATACATATGTAAAATACATCTCCAAATGACTAAAACTGCTTAAACTCTAGCAATTTACAGACCAAATCATTAATGTATAATTGCACCCGGCCATGTTGTTAATAAGTGTGTAAGGTCCTACCACAGCAAAATAGATGCAGAGACCAGTAAATGACTCCTTGGTATTCAAGTTAGGCCCCACTGCTACATCTCAGCAATCCTGAACATTATCTGTGACCATGGCAGATATTCCCAGCATATGAAACAGCCAGGATTTTGCAAAGTTCTGGAAATTCCATGCAACTTCCTCTTGCCCTGTGTTCATTCCTGACATGAACAACACATGGCAGATGAACTATCTTTACCTGGTGTAGTATGTCACAAGAGAGGCGTTTTTCAGGCCCCAGGGGCTGAAGCGCACGGTGTAGTTGACAATTTTGACTGTGGTGAAGTCAGGTTTCTTCCAGCGGAGCCAGATGGAAGTTGAGCTGTTGGACTCTGCATAGACTTGGACTGGAGGCAGTGGAGGCCCCTTCTGCACAGGGGGATCTACAGTGCAGCACAAAGAGAGATGTGGAGTGTACATGACAGTAATGCCACTCAGCAGAAGAACAACCCTAATGAGAAGGGTTGCTCCTTTCTCTCCTTCCCAATTCCTCCAATGCATTTTGCAATGACTGTCAAAGGAAGTTCCCTTATGTAATGACCTTCCCTATTTTGGTATTGTCCTTTTTGAAGTCTATCCTCTGTAATCCCTCCACCCTTCCTCTGAAGCCATATGCCAAGCAGAAGAGACACAACAACTGAAGGGCATTTCTCACCTACTGCTGTTGCAGGTGCCTTTTCTGTTTTGCCCTTCCAAACCGCTGCGTACCCATCTTCATGCTTATTGAATGCCACCAGCTTCACCTCATACAGCTTCCCAGGAGCTGGAAAAATCAATCAGGGTTTGCCTTGGGTTATTTTTGTCACCAACCCTCCTTAGTCAGACACGTTTTCTTTGATCCTGCCAGCTTTTCTCACCATCCAAGAAAGTAGCTTGAACATAATAAATACATTTTTGCTACCTTATACCTAAGTAAATATCACCTAATACCTAAATTACAGCAGGGAGCTCTTCTTCCACTTACAGGCTTCCCACACACAAACACTGTCTCACAGCTGGTCTATGTTATCAGCACAGTTGCTCTTTGGTTCTCCCTTTGCTTTTGACAAAAATTATCAGCAGGAAATGGACTTGCCCCAGCCCTCAAGGGCTGACCAGTGTCCTGGCCCCTAGCATTCTACTCAGAATCTCTAAATCTTCTTCTCTTACAAACTACTAAAGAAACCTACACATGCTGACTCCTCTCTCCACCATGGAAGTGACTGCACGGCACTGTTTATTCCTGAGGAGTGAGGATATTCTCTCCTCCCCCAAAATGCACCTCCTGTTTCTGAAGTTCTTTCTGATTTATTCACTGCTGTGAGGATCTTCCTTCCCGCAAGTCCTGAAATGCCCTGTTAAGTCACTGGCAGCCTTTGTTCTATGGTGTCTATTTTGCCTTCACAGTAGAGCTCCCCAATTTGCAATTAGAAAAGCAACAATGCACAGAAAACCCACACCAAAAACCTGAGGGTCCTCATTGTATGCTCCTTCCATCAGAGAGCCTTGCACTGTGGGGAATCTTAAACTGAGCTGCAGGACAGGGCGTTCTGTCTCCAAGCAGTGCTGCCCTGGTCCAAAATTCACTTCCCTCTTTCCTCCAGCCTTTCATCAGCTTCTTCATTTTTAATGGAGATGTTTAATCAAAGAAACAACTTGGGAGATATAAAGTTCTCAAAGAAGACATTCCCTGCAGCAGCCAGCCCCTTCAGGAGCTCAGCCAGAGCAGTCCACACTGCCTTTTGTTGCCTTGGCTGCAGCACATTGATGAAGTTTGTTAATTTGGGACATGCCTCTTCATTCCCTGCCCTTAAAGATCATTGCTCTCTTTGCCAGACAACGTAAGCAGAATGAAACCTTTCTTATTGATGCCAATTTTATTATTACTGCCCTGATTACACTCCCAGAGGCTGATGGTACCAATTACCAAAGGCTTTCTCTGCTCCACAACACACGCTCGCGCTCAGAATATAAAAACAGTTCAGCCACATTTTTCTCCCCCAAAGAATCCCAAAAGCAAACAGAGTTTTGTCTGCCTCCAAGACAGCCTGATCTGCATTTCCACACTCTCCAGCCACAGAAAAATGTTTCAAACCCACACAAGGGGGATAAGGCCAAAGGGCACTCAACCTCCAAAGGGCTGGGACCACGAGCTCAGTGGAACAAAGAACCCCCAGCCCATCTCTCACCAACACCACACTCTCCTTCTGCCTGAGCCTTGGGCTGGGCTTCACTGGGACACGAGCACATCATGGACTGTGCGAGCCAAAACGATGAGGAAAAGCTCACAGATGTGAGGCAGCTGTGGGCAGCTCCTGTTGGAGAATGGAGTGAAGGAAAGGACAAGTCCTCTGCTCCATCCCTGGGCAGGATCAATACAGCAGCTGCTCACACGTGACGCCAGGGGAGCTCGACTGCAAGATCAAGCACCTTACATCCTGAAAATAGGGGTATTTTGGATTTCTCAGTCAGAGGATTGGCTTCAATTTTTATACACAGGCCCAGATGTTCAAGCTCTTAGAACAGGCAGACATAAAACTCTATCAAGCTGTCAAGAAGCTGGTAGGCAGCATGAAAACAGATGTATTTCACTGCATTCCATCATACATTAAATATAAGCAGAATAATCTAGTCCAGATCATTTCAAATCACTAATCTGGATGGCTGCATAATATATCCAATATGCTAAATATGTTGCTTCACTCAGCATTTCAAGGTGTTCATATTGGCCAGATGCCAGAAGCCATACTTTCCTTTAAGTGGGAAAACACTCTGATTTCCAGAGAGCTACTTCCAAAGGAATGCAATCTTCCTTCATGGGAATGTGGAAAACAGGATCAGATCCCTGCCATTTATTTTTCATATAAATTATGGCCCTAGTAGTTGCACCTCAGTACACAGAGTAAGTGCTAGAACATCAATGGAAGTCACTAAGAATTTCTCAGAGAAAACCCCTCCTGGTGATTCAGGAAAGCTTCCCTCTGATTTTATGGACTGATAAAATTGCTGGATTTCCTGTGTGCCTTTAACCAGCTGCCCACCTCTCTCACAGGACTTCAGCACACACCTTCATATAAGACACATGGTACCATTAGTGATACCATTCTAAGGAGACATGGCTTGCTCCAGGGATTAGCACAAGATGGGAGGAGTCTTCTATTTCAAGGCACACCTCAAACCAAGGCAAGGGGCAGAGCATTGGCTTCAGTGACACTACGGAGCTGTGGAGCCAAGGGACATGTAGTGACCACTCTGGACCTTGTCTGCACTGACATGGAACACACCACATCTGAGCTCAGCCTGGTGTGCCCACTGTCCAACCTGGGATTTCCTGACACCACTTCAAACACCAGAAGAGGCTTCCTAGAGAGATGGTCGGTGCCCCAAGGCTGTCAGTGTCTAAAAAACATTTGGATAGAATTTGCTTTCATTTTCGGTCAACACTGAGGTACCCAGGCAGTTGGACTCAATGACTCTTGAAAATAATCCCAAGAGACAGTGTTGGGTATTTGTTTTTATAGAGGGATCTTAGGAGAGGTTTCCAGTGCTGTGCTTTCCAGGCAGACATCCCTGATCTGGGAAATTCCCCCAGCTAATTCCCCATCAGCCCAGATCACATTAGGGCTGCCAGCCCTCCCTGAGAGCACTACCTGCAATGCCTACAAGCTGCAGCCCTAAGGACTGGTACAGGGCAGTTCTGCACCATAAAACTGAATCCTTATAAATCCCAACCACTCCTCCTTGTTTCATGTGCAGACCCCCTCCCTTCCTCAGCACAGCCAGATTCCTGACCCTTCCTTTACTGTACACGTGCAGGAGCACATCATTCAACAGCACGAGGGGAGCAAAGGGAACATCCTGGGCTGGGAGAAACCTGAGCCTGCACTCCTGACACAGCAATAGCCGATCCACAGCCGCAAATCATACGGAAACCATTAGGCCTTGACGGATGCCCAAATTCAAGGAAGTAATTACAGAAGAACAAGCAGCCTTCTCAGCATCATTGTGCCAGAGCATTTGGAACCAATTCAGCCCACTCCCAGCCCCTGCACCGACTGATTTGCCAGTGGTTGGAGCAGCACGTGATGATGTTCACATGTGGTTTCCTTTGCGCAATAATTATAGATCTAAATTCTTCAGAGAAACTCATCACTGTTAACACTCTCAATGGCAAGATGTCTGTGACAGAGTTGGGAATCCCACTTAGAGATGGCATCAACAATCCTTCCAGCCTGACCTTTACACTGTGCATAATATATATGCTACAAGTGTAAGATGAACCAGCATGACAGACACACGCCCTTACAGTCTCCACTCAGTGGGCAGTAACACGGTAAAGCATAAAGTGGGGGATGGAAGAACTCTAGGAAGCAGAAAGCCTCTTTCAAGGATGCATCTGCCATGACTCTCTTCTCTTTCCATCCTGTATGGGCAAATCAATTAATTAATACAATCAGACGTTAGGAACACAACCCTTTGTGGGAAATGCCAAGCACAGTGAACCAGGCAGGCAGGTCTCACTGCTGCTCAGATCTCCTCCAGTCATGGACACTCACTCTTCCATCCCTTTTCCCTTAGTGGGAGGTGGAGGAGAATACTGGGCTAAAATTAGTATGCTGTGAATTATCCCATCTCTGCATTCTAATACAGAGAGATTTCAAACAGCATGCAATTATGGAACTCCTTAGAAACAGACAGGAAAGGAGAGATAATTGTCCTGACTGGAGATTTCAATCTTGGCACTCTTTATAGTGACACAATAAAAACACTAATTAATTAAGAACTACTTATTAGCATATACTAAGTATACTGGTAACTTGGTTAAAATCCCTGCTAAATTTATATTAGAAATTTCTGTGCTTTAAACTCTGCTCAATACAAGCCTCAAGAGCCCCACTCCAGAAAGGATTTTGGATGATCTTAAAACACCTCAAATGGTCCTGGCCCTATGGATCTCCAGTCATACAAACAACTCTTGGGAGCATCCTGGGATGCTACAAAGTGCAAGAGACAGGCCCTGAGTTTCCACATCAAGTGCTAGGAAGATGCAGCCAGCTAACCTAGTCGAGTCAGCTCGTACTGCTTCACTTTCTTCTTTAGTTTTATGGGTCCTACATCCCAGCTCTCATCTTCAGCACCATCCAAAGGGCTCTCATCACTGGACTCCTCTGGGCCCACCTCTCTGTAGTAGAGCTTGTAGCCAGATATCTGGGCATGGTTTGCTGGGGGCTGCCACGTTATCAGGAGAGACTCCATCTTCGCTCGGACTTTTAATTCTGTCGGGGCAAATGGAACTGAAAGAAGAAGAAGACAAGAGAAAAAGACTGAGCCACATGTCTCCATTTCCCTGGTCTACTGAATCCTCCTGGTCCTCAGTAGTGAGGGAAGAGTGTGAGGGAAAGGCTGTCCTGAGCGGGATGTCTCCACTCCCTGACAGTGGAGAGTGGGACAGTCACACTCTATCATCTGGGTGATACAGGAAACAATGATGTCACAAAGCCACTGTGGGGGTTTCTCAGCATGTTCTGAGATATCACCATATTTAACCACTGCTGGAGTCTGGCATGGGCTCACTTCTGTTTGGTAGAATTGTCTATTCACTCAAAATGTCGTAACATTGAGATCTGGAGTTGTTTGTTTTCTTCTTTTTTTTTTAAAGAACTTTCACGGCTGCACATGGAGGATGCAAAGCCCCACTGCCAGGCAAGCAGTGAGGTGTACAGGGGCTGCTGAGCAGCAAGGTAAAGGTGAGCACTTTGGTCTGACCAAAACCAATGGCTGTAATTCCCAAAGGAAAGCAAGCATCTCTGAAAATGCCTTAAGTTCCCCACACCCTGTCCCAAATCCCAGGCATTCCCCACCCTCCTACCATGTGTCTGGTTGTCTCTGTCAGGAGTCCGATGCTGGGTCCACTCGGAAGGGGCCCCATATCCCACACTGGTGCTGGCTGCGATCCGAACCTTGTACACTTTGTTGGGATGGAGAGAGTACAGGGTGATCTGGGTCTCATTTCCACCCACTTCGATGGAGGTGACCTGATCTGCTGGAACCAAGGGGACACCACTGAAAACAGGGATTTCCCAGCCAAAGGGAAGTACAGCTGAGCAGCCACAAGCCTCATTACCTCCTTGTGGTCTGCATGCCCTGGGTTGGCTTGGCTTTGCCCAGAGCAGTCTTATGCCATCAGAAAAAAACTGTAAGGCTGGGCAGAGCTGATATTCTGACTGACAACTTCCTTCATTACATTCCAAATTGCAGGCTGCCTTTAGCACCACACAGCCTGCCCAGAGGGAGCTGTCAGAAATCTTGCTCTGATGATGTGATGGTGGAACATGAGCACAGCTAATGGGAGCTGATGGCATGTTCCAATGCTTCTCACTGCTGCATTTAAACCCTCACCTTAATGTGAACCAGAACTGTCCAGCAGCCCTGCTTTCTGCAAAATTCACACCCTCATCCACGCCAGACAGAGGTTTTACTGCTCCCTCTTCAGCCCACACAAGTTCATAAGGGAGGTAACAGGAAATTTAAACTGAGAATAGCCTGGGATTTTCACTGTATCAGCTAACTGGTTTTGCTGAAGATTCATGTGGCCTGTTTAGAGTACACAAAGGTCTTGATTTCAACTTCCCTTGGTGTTAACTCAGCCAGGAGCACTGTCCCTGCTATGTAACAGTGTACTGCTGAGTGTGATCCCTGGATTGCAAGTGTTTCCAAGGTTTTACGATGCCACTGAGCCATGTGCAGGCTCAAGGCAAAAGAACCAGAGCCAGGAGTCACAGCACAGACTACTAAGCCAGTTCAAATACATGGGAACATGTCCAGCACCTCATCACACTCGCCATCCTTCTCTCAGAAAGAATCATGACCGTGGGAAGTGAGAAGCTGCAGAGCTTTGACAGTTTTAAGAGCAAATACCCAGAAGGATTTGCAAAGCAAGCACACGTGGAATTGGAACAGCCACATCTAGCAGACGTAAATGTTACCATCCCTACTGAGCCCTGCTTAGTGTGTCTGACAATGTAAATAAAATCAGATAAAACTTGGTAATAGAGCAACACAACATGGCCAGGGTACTTAGGGTTTTTTTTCCACAAGGATCACTTTGATTAGACTCTATTTTAAGGAAATTGAAAGCATTTACTCCTCTTCCCCAAGCAGCATAAAGCTCTTCCCCCAAAACACAGTGCAAATGGCGGTGAAGGGCTGCTCATGCAGACATTTCTGGGACAGCACAAACTTGGGTCAAGCCATTCTCCTGGGGACACGGCTCCTCCACAACCACACGAAAAGGCACCTCGAGGTGGTGTGAAGTAGCACTGCCATAACCACCAGACAGAGCCAGGCTATGAAAGGGTTCTTCTCCCTTTGCTAAAATGGGTCCCTATTTTAAGCTTTGCACAACTTCCCCTTCACATCACAGGCTGTTAACACCACTGGAGCAGACAACACAACCGCCAAATGGTGTTTCCCTCACCTTCCTTGAGGGTGCAGTAGTCGATCTTGTACTTGGTTATCTTGCCATTACTCAGCTCGGGAGGAGGAGGCAGCCACGTCACACGGATGTCACCAGGAGTCATGCTCGACAGGGACAGCTGAGGGGCTGCACTGGGAACTGGGCAAACAACCAAGAGAAGTCAGCAAAGACCAGAGCAAGACCTCAACACATCTCTGCCAGCTCTCTGAGCTGGTTGGAGGCCACTGCCTTGGCTCTACCACAGCCACTGGTGACTTGGTGTCTGTCCTGCAGGAACTAACACACCACAACTCTTCAGGGGTGTCTGGGGAGGGGAGATGCTGGACTGCTCCAATTCTGACCAGCAGGCTCTGGTCAGCCTGCTGGCCCCAGCCACACTGCTCCCAGGGACTTGTGTCCAGGGTAAACTGGGCAGGGTAACACACACCAGCTCTCCGCTTGTGCTGTACTGTGGAGCACGAAGGAGACACAAAAGCAAATGGGTCACAGATCCAAACTGCAGCCTGGGAATCCTCATTCCCTTGAGAACCACAGCTCTGGGCTACAGGCAGCTTTCATGTTTTCAACTCAGCCTTTTAGGCTTCAGACACACACAGGGGACTACACAGGTCACCATGTCAGGAGCATTAAAAGCACATAATGCACACGAGGTCTGCCAAAACCATCTCTGCTTGCCTCTGTCCTGCAGCCTGTTGAAAGCTGTGCATGGCCTCCCGTTGGGCAGCTGTGCTTCTGGCACTCTGCCTTTACTGCTCACAAAATGCTGTGATAAGTGGTAAAATCAACACAAACTAGTGGCTCTTAAGGGGTCCGACCTCAAGGCTCCTCCCACCCCTACAAATTGCAATAGATGTTTCTTCTGAGTTGAAATCCAGTCTGGCCCAGAGTGAAGCTTAGAGCAATACCACATGGGTTAGGTGAAAGCCCTTAGGAGCTGCCTGCAATTCCCAAAGGATTCTCATGGGCCCCACCATCAGCCAGGGTATTTTCATACCCTTCATCACCCAAGCTGATGATGAGACCAGGGTGCAAGTTTAGGTTTTTAGGAGCTGCTACCACTCTCTGTAGCACATTCAGTGCTCACCATGAACCAGGTCAAGAACATTTCCTGGGCACCAGTACCCATCTAATTCAACGCACCATCCTCCAGGGTCTGGACAACGATGGAAGAGGACGTCCGGCTGGCTCCGAGCTGGGAATATGCAACCACATAGAAGACATAGTTGGTGTTTGGTTCCAGATCCTTGACTTGCAGCTCAGTTGTGTCGTTATTGACAGCAAACTGGTATTCCACATTATCTGTTCCTAGAGCCAAGGAAACACTGATCAGCAGGTCAGTGAACTGCCAAGACACTCCTGAAAAAATCACTTAATTCACAATGTCCACAGACTCAATCCACTTTAAAAATCACTGTATCTTGTCCAGTTTCCCCAGCATGTGCACAGCCTCATCTCATATGAGTTTTTTGGGCAGAAACTCCAATGCCTCAACGTTAATGTCTCCATTTTGACTCAAACTCCTTAATCCATGCTGAAGCAGCTGCAGTTACCAGTTTAATTTTCAGAGGAGCTCTGGCAATGGTTCAGCAGGAGCACTGGCTTGCTGACTGTTTGGGAAGACAGACCCCAGGAGAGCCAGTGCCTCACTTCAGATTCTGGGTGTGGATAATTTAGTGATTGCTAACAGTGATATCAACCAGCTGCACTGTGTACAGGGGCAATCACACTCTTTGCATAAAAAATCAATATGTATAAAATCAGCAGTGCCTGGTCCCATAGAATCCAGACAACTCAGCTATGCGGACACACTACTGCCAATCAAGAAGTAAGAATATGTTGGCTAATCCACAGGCACTGTCACCGGTGGATACCGACTCCAGGAGAAAATTCCTCTACCTGCAATGAAAAGGGAATTGCCTCACACTTGTTACTAGCTGGAGAAGAAGGTCAACCTGTGCCTTGTACCTTTGACACAGCTGTGCTGCTCAGGGAGGTGACACCTACCCACAGCCCGCTGGTAGTGCAAAGAGAAGCCGATGATCTGCTCGCTGTTGTGCTCCGGCCGCTCCCAGGACACGAGGACGGTGGTGCTGGAGAGGGACACGGCCGAGACCTTCTTGGGAGCGCTGGGCAAACCCTCCCGCACGATCACTGAGAGCTTGGCGGTGGCACAGGCCATGCCCAGGCTGTTCTCAGCCACACACTGGTAGTAGCCAGCATCCTCCAGGCCGATCTGGTTGATGACGAGGCTGCCGCTGCTCTGCACCTTCACGCGCCCGTTGGAGAGGATGGGCTCCCCGTTCTTCAGCCAGTGGATGGTGGGGGCTGGCTCTCCCTCTGCCTTGCACACAAACCTGGCCGTGCTGGCTCGGGTGCGGGAGATGGTTTCAGGAGCCTGGGAGATGCTGGGAGTAGCTGGGAGGAGAGAGGAAAAATTAATGCAGGAAGGAGGAGGAAAAGATAGCAAAGCAAATCCCTTCTCCTCCCCACTCGGTGCTATGTTTTATTCAGTAGCAGCTTTGCTTACAAGATGGGATTTGCCAGGCAGACTCTAGAGGCTTAATTTAGACTCTGTCCAAAAGGAAAAATAAATTCTGTATCAATCATGTGCTGCATTCCCTGATCCTAGGCTGCTCTCCCTGCTGGCTTCCAGGATACTGAAAGTTAATTGCTGATAGAGATTTCCAAGGGGGAACCCTAGAGAACAAGAATAAGGCATAAAACGGTTCAGTAAATACCAGGAACTAAACCCCAAATTAAAGAGGTGACACTCCCACTGAGAGCTATCCCAGCTCGGGCCTCCTGGCTCTAACCTGGCTCCCATTTTACCCAGCACAGGCCACAAAGGCCACAAACCCTTGGAGATCTCCTGGATGTTGATCCATACAATCCACAGCAAGCTGGTCAGCATTTGTACCTGAGAATTTGCCTGCTCTACTCACCGAGGATGCGGAGCTCAGCTGCGGCGGTAACGAACTGCCGGGTTTGGGGTTTGTTGGCTCGGCAGACGTACACCCCGGAGTGATGGGGCTGGCTGGAAGGAATGAGGAGATTTGTCCGGCCCAGCACAATCACATCTGTGGAAATGGACTTTCCATCTGCAGGAAGAAACGTGCACAAATGCAGGAGGGAGCTCCAGGCTGCTCTTTATGAGGGCTTGTAAGAAATGCCAGGACTGGAGCTGAGGAGTGGAGAGACCCCCAAATCCCAAACCCCAGCACAGAGGAAGATTCCTGCTGGGACAATACTCAGTGCTTGACAGCCAGCTCAAGCCAACACTGGATCAAGGTTTAATTTAGCCTGTAATAATCCAAAAAGTTCTAGTTTGGATCAAAACAGTCTCTGATGCCTAGGGTGTGCCTGCAATGAGAGCCCTAGGAATAGCACATTCAAGGGAAAGCTGTGCTAACACACGGTTTGGAAAAGCTGCTGGATCTGCCTGCTGACCCCTAACACAAGCAGACACTCATTCATGCAATGTCAGCAAGACTGCTGAATCACTGACAGGGGCTCCTCCTCCTCTGTGTCCTGGATGTGAATCCAAATTTACTGAGCTTCCTGATCCACTCCTTGTTCACAGCCTGGCTATGAGGTGTCAGGAAGACACCTGGTGCTCTCTGGCACTCTGGTGTTTATGTCAGAAACATGGGCCATGAACTGCCTTCTCCCCATTCTCCAGGCTGGGTGCTCAGCACTGCTGAGTAGGGAAGGAGGAAATGGCAGCTCTGTATCACTGGCCAGAAGCCAAGATGTCCTTCTACAACTTCAAGTAGTCCTGGGCTCCTCAGCATCACAGACAGGGCAGAGGCTGGTGCTGGGCACTGCATATTCTCAGCATCACTCTGAGGTGAGAAACTCAGGGATATGGCACTGGTACCTCTGAGAGCATGTGGGAGACAAAGCCAAGAGCTGGGGACAAGCTGAGGAAAGGCTTGGATGGGAGGTCTAGCACAAGTCTGCAGACTGGGAGAAGCAGCCAATTTATGCAGTACCTGTGCAACACCAGACCTTGTCCCTCTCCACCTGCAGAAGCACCTCTTCAGCACTGCCTGCCTTTACCTCTCCAGCTTCAGCTGAGCCTGGAGCTCACACAGAACAAACTCCCAACCTCCACTGTGAACAGCTGCATTGACTTAGCACCATCAGCAGGGAATGTGGCTGAGAGCAGATCCTCTGCCCCCTCCCTGCATTTTGGGGGTCTTCAGATGGCCTCACAGTTCAGTGGCTGCAGACTCAGAGCACACAATCTGCACACCCCGTTTGCACTGGAGCGGTTGGTTGGAAAACTGACTCCAGATGGTAGCAATTAACTGACACCACCAAGGCTGGCAAGAGCCAAACTGGCAACCTGGAGGTACATCCTCGGTATTCCTCACATGACTAATGGTCCAGTAACCCAGCCTGCTGCTTAATGAAGGCTTGGAAATAAATTTGTGTAACTCAGAATGACTTGCACTGTTACTCCATCCTTTTAAATTGAAGAGTCCACACAAGGAAGGAGACTGGGACCAAGCAAACACTTGAAAATAAAGCATGGAAAGAACTGGTTCACCAATCCTTCCCCCTCCACCCTTGTCTTCCTTCCTTATGAAAAACTCTCATAATGATAATTAACTCAACTATTATCTACTTTACCATGGCCATCAGCAGCTCTCAGTAAAGCAGTAAGTGATCAAGCATGGGAATGCTGAGCATTTGTAATTGTAAAGTGCATGGGATAAACTAGAAACATTTCTGCCATAACATTTAAGCCTGGCTCACTTGATTTCCAAAGTGGTATCCTCTGAGGTTTTCTTGCTCCTTTTTTGTGGGGAAGAGGAAATATTTTTATATGCTAAAATCACTGCCTGTGGACAAATCTGGGCTGAAAACCAACCACAATAAATGGTTACAGGGGAGAGGAGTCTTAAATCATGACCTGGATTTATGAAAATTACTGAGAGCCTTTTCTAGGGGAGAATCAACCTCTGAGCTGAGAATGTCTTCAGTCAGAGCCTCTGAAACACATCTGATGGATGTAACGCTCAACGAAGTGACACTGGCATCCAACTCATGACTTTGGCTATCAGCCCTGGGTAACATCTGCCAGCCCAGCTCATTCATACACCTCTGACGAGACCTAAGCAGCTCCTCAATCCTTCCATTCAACAAAAACCTCCCAGTAACAGTCCCAGTCACTCCAAGGATTAACAGATCTTATCAAGTTTTATAATCCTGCAAGATAATACAAGCTATTTCTCCAGTGCAATGGCAGATTCCACAGAATCCCCAGTAACCTTGGAGGCTGGGGAGGAGTGGCACCTGACCCCATCTCATGACCTTTACTGCTCCAGTTCACATAAGAAAGACTAATTTAGATCAAAAGGCATTCAGGCACAGGTCAAACAACTATAAATTGAATTGTGTGCTTTGCTACCTTCAAGATTTAATTAATAATTCCACTTTAGCAAGGACACCCCACACTGCGACACCACCTGTGTCATTAGGTATCAATGTTAAAAGCACCCTTCCTGTCCCAGATTTTTCCACTCTTTATAACAGATTTTTAAAATGCAGTATCCACAGGTTCCTATGGACAACAGAAATTCAATCCTGTCCCTCATACTCACCTTGTCGTATCCAGGAGACAAAGGGGGTGGGATCAGCAGCTGCCATACACTCCATCACCACACTCTCCCCAGCCACCACCGTGGTGTTCTCTGGAGCAGCAACAATGGTGACATCTCCTCCTGCTGGCTGGGAACCTAATGTCAAAAATTAAAAAAAGTCTGTCCTTCCAAGATGCAAAGTTCCCAGAAAAAAAAGAGCATGTAGAGCCCTGGCTCCCTAGCTGTGCTTCCCTGGGCAGTCTCATGTGTGGAAATGGCTTGGGCTCAGCTGAGGGAGGAAAACAGGTCTTGCTTTTATACGATTACAGAATTTTTACTAAAGAAACAAACAATCTGCCCGGCAAAATTTACTCTAATCATGTGGGTCCTAATAACAGAATTTTCACATGGAAAACAAGTAGAATTTCAACCCAACACCTTCATGAACTGTTGCTACATGGATGTTTGTTCATTAGATGAAACAAAACACTGCTGTACTCAAACAGAGCAACACCAACACTCACCCTCCACAAAGGCATTGGAGCAGCTCAGAAAGAATCCAGCCACTTGGCTAAAGAAATTCTAATAGCCAGATGCTGGACTGTAAACTGCAACACAGAGAGGTCATGGCTGTGTCCTGGCCTTCACCTGACAGCACAAAGACTGATCAGTCATCCCCCATCTGGAGGAGACAGTGCTGTGTAGCTTGTATGTGCACAGACCAAGAGCCAACACTTAAATCAAGCAAGGTTTACAGGAAAGTCTCCAGGCTGTATTGCACAATGCCTTGAGAATAGGATGGGGATATTCTGCTTGAAATGAACCTTCTGCCTGTGTCTGCCCACTGCTGAGCAGAGGTTAAGGGAAGGTTAAGGAAATGCCTTTGCAGCGGCCAAATTTCTGTTGTCAGATGAAAACAACCGGAGTACTCTTGAGCAGACCAGACTGTTCGTGACCCTCACCAGTTCCTCCATCTCTCTCAAATACCTCTAACTCTGGGAGACACTTTTGTTGTTGTCCTCATGAAGGGAGAAATAACTGTAGAGGAGTCACATAGTACCAGTAACAATTAGGCCTGCAATGAAAGTTATTGGCAGCAGGTCTCAAAAAAATAAAAGCAGGACCTTTCTGAACTCAGTGTATCAAGATGCTGCAGAGTTCAAAACCCAAGAGATTCAGACAAGCTCAAAAAGGACACATTTACCAGGACTGTTAAATATGGTCTCATTACAATCCCCAGCCCAAAATGTTCCTGACTGAGATACTCTGACTGGGACTCTGATTGTCAGATGCTGAGGGAGATGTCTAAGGAAAGCACCATGTCCCTCCCTGCCCAGTTTCTTTACATGCTGTCCTCTAGCACCTGCTCTGGTCACTTCTGGAGACCCTCACTGGCCATTCATGCAGGATCCAAACAACTCACTCACGTATTAATTCCTTGGGGATATAAACCAGAGGAGCTTCAGCCTCACAGGCAGAGCTGCCTGCATGGCAGGAGACCACACAGGGCTGCACTGAATGTGCTGTGCTCAGCCCAGGCTCAGTGCCAGTCAATCTAAGCAGGGCAGTCTTGCCAAAGCATTGGTTCCACGCTGAAATGTTCTCGCAGTCCATACGTGCGTGAAAGGGATTTCCATCTCTAGAATTACGTGAGCACAGTCAAAAGGAGCCAGCAGAATCCCTGAGGCACCAAGGGAAACTGGGAGCGAGCAGGAGCCAGTGCTTGTCCAGCAGATGGAAGCAGAGACCAAGGAGCGCCCACAGTGCCTGACCTGGGGCAGTGGCCAGACCACGCTGACCTGCAATCCCAGCCCTGGGCAAACACCAGCAAGAGGAGCTGCCCTGGGGCAGGGGAGAGCCAGGCCAGCTGTCCTCCTTCCAGTGGAATGAGTACCCTGCACAAAGGGGTTGGTGTGGACAGGCAAACCCAGTCTCCTTCTGGGCTGGCCAGGGCTTTGCTCCATCACATCTGCTGCTGCTCCCATCATCCACACCCACGGACACCTTCAGCCTCACAGCCAGCACACCTGGCTGCAGCAGGACAACTTGGGGGACAGCACAGGGACAGGAAGAAATCTCAGCAGATATGGATTCTGAGAACTCACTGACAATCAGATCAAAATCCTGGTCACTCTGAACTACTGAGACAGAAAATGGGCTTAATGCAAAAACTGGCATGAGAGCTTCCACCCCAGGCATGTAAGCTCAAGGATCAGAGAAACTCAAGGCTCTCTGCAACAGCAGCTTTCTTTTAACCCCAGCTATAGTTGAACAAAGCACTAAAATCCACAAGTAATCATTAGTCCTGCACAAGAATTGAGCACAGGGACTTCAGTGAGGCCCAGCTTGATGGGTGAAGCTGCTCTGCACATTGTTAACGCGAGGTCTCTACCCCATAGGGCACAGAGGGATGAGGCAATGTCAGAGAAAGAACAAGGAGAAGGAACTTTCCAGCCAGGATTTGGAAGGAAATACATGAAAGAGCACCAGAACCAAAAGCAAAGGGTTTTATAGCACCCATTGCAGGGAAGGCCACAGTGCTGGAAAGACACTGGAGAACACGATAAGTTGTGATGAGTGAGCTGGGAAAAGTGGTGCAAAGGAGCCAGGTGAAGAGCTGCTCTGTGCTCAGCTCACCCTGCACAGGGCTCAGTGAACCCAATCTGCCCACCCTGGACACCAGTCACTGCCTGCAGGGCCATGGCAGCTTCTGTTGAAAAGGAGCAGGGCAGCAACTGACACCACACATCCTGGGAGCAGGAATATGCATGATAGGACATCCAACCTACCCTGGGAGTGAGATTCTTTACCCAACACCACTGACTGCCACAACCTGCTGAGCAGGACATGGCTGAGGCAAGTCTGTGTGCAAAAAGCTGTCTTTTCCTGCACTACTGGGGGAAGAAATAAATCTAGAGTAAAAAAAAAATAACACCAGCCAGATGGTAATATATCCCCTGCCAGATTTCCAAGCAGCTTTCTCTACCAAGCTTAGAGCAGAGAAAGAGAGAAAGCTGCTCAAACCTGACTTAAGCACTCATCTGTTCCATCAGGTGCATGGCCCCAGGTGTTGACTGGCAAAGGCACTTTACAGGTTATAGAAGCTTCACCTGAAGGCACTTGTCCTGTATCACTTGGCCCCTGACAGCTGCCTGGTAGTGCTGTCAGTCACTAGGAGAGGTGTTTTATCTTAGTTTCAGCCTTGAAAAACTATTGGGAAAACATATTAGTCTGGGCCCCATACCTGATTATTACTGAAAATTATGTTACAAACATAAACAGCTCTGCTTGCTTTCTCAGTGCATTCCTGGGTGTGTGCATGGATGAATGCCCCTTACATTTCTTGCACACACAAACACATTTCTCTCTAGCTTTGTATTCCATTGTGGGTCTCTCAGAGCAAGTCCACAAGTCAAGTTTCTCTTCAAACTGAGCCCCTTTGGAGCACATTTTTCCCTTGCCACCTCTCTAGGCTGGCTGGACACAATGGATCACAAGTTCACTCCTACAAACTGTGTTTCATTGAGGAGTTCCCAAGAACAGTACTCAGCTAACCAGGGAAACTTCCACACAGGGGATTCCAACACACATCGAAGAGTAAAACCAATGTGAGGCTTTTTGTCTCCACTGCCATTAAGACAATTTCAGGTCAAGAGGGAATATTGTCAGAACCAAAGGAAAAAAAGAGCTGCAGTTTCCAAGACATCTTTCACTGTCTGAACAAAACAGGTCACTGAATGCACCTGCGCCATGCTGGCTGCTCTGGGGCATTAAAAGCTTTCAGAGAGCTGCTATTTAAAACTTGGGCTTTGAGATTTCTCCCCCTCTGCCAGCTTTGTTTTGTCTCTCCAAGCAGCAGAGCTGCTCCAGGCTAAAGCTTTGCACAGCCCAAGGCACAACCTATGGATTCACATCAGAACTCTCCATCACTGAGGCCTTTGTGGACTTTCTGCCCTTCTGAATCAGATGGATCAATTCTACCCTCTTTTACTGGGAAAAACACATATGGGAAGCCAAGAATGGCTCTGGGATCACTGGGAGTAGTGCACAGAGCTGAGGGAAATTTTCAGGGCACTGAAAGAGTTTGAGAAGGCAGCTGTCTTCCTGCACAGTTTGTTAACCCCTGCACAGGGAGACAATAAGGGTGCTACCACAGACCAAGAACCCAGACTTACTGATCAGCTGCAGAAATACTTCAAAATATTGCCTGCAGTTTACTGTTTCCAAATGACACACTACAGAGGACTTGCCAGTTTATGTGTTTTTATACTTTCCTGTAACGAGACAGGGGAGTCAGGCCAAATCTGGGTGCTCCACTTTGCTGTGCCACTGCTCTCACAGGCATCCCTCAGTGCCTGGAGCTGGGTTCAGGGCAGGCACAGAGGAAATACAACAAAGCATTTATGATTGTTAAATATAACAAGTGTCATAAGTGAGTGTTATAAATCAAAAAGGAGGTGGGGAGGGGAGCACAGGGAACCTGTGAGTGAGTGGCCAGACACACCTCAGCACACTCCTGAGGCTGCCCAATCTCCACAAATCCAATTGTGTCATTTCACAGTGAAGGTGAACTCTGAGCAGGGATGTCAAGGGAGGCACCAAGGGGAGTCAATTGGGACAAAACTGAAAATGTTTATTTGAGCTTATGGCTTGAGTTATAATATCCATAAGTGATTTCCAGCTCCAAGAGTTCATAACTTGGCTCTGTCTCTAATGCATCCATAATTCAAGAGCGATCCTCTCCCGCCTCCCTGCTCTTGTTAGTGCAGAGTATCAGCAAAGAATTCAGGCAGTGCAACAGGAGGAAAATGCTTTTTGTTCAGCCAATTTGTGATGGTCGTTTGCAGTGACAAGAGGATGACTTCTTGGATGGGAACTAACACCTCTCTCCCGATCCATGAACACCCTGCCTTGGCAAAAGTGCTGTAAGGTTAAACACGACTTGCATGGCGACACATTCAGCTCTCAGCTGTCAGCAGGTCAAGATTTGGAGATCTCTGACAATCAAGCAACAATCTTCTGTTCTGCGAACTTTCTCACCCTCTCTGGAGGAGGAGCATGAAACCTTATTCATCCCTGCGAGCCTCCTCCGGGAATAGATCCTAGCACTGAGCAGCTGTTCATTAGAGAAAGTCAATGCTGTCACTGCTGTTATTCTGCAGACAATAAAGGAGCAAATTACCCATTGCAAAGCACACACCTTCAAAAATGCAGGCGCTATGTTTGCAGAGCATGTCCTACTCCCACTCCCCAGCTCTCTCCCTTTTCCTGGATAACTCACAGACCTCCTGGACTGTTAGGGAAGAAGCTGACAGCAACTGTGGAGGAGAACAACATCCTCCAGACCTGCCTTTCTCCTCCCTTTACACTGCCCTGGAAATTTATTTCTACTTCAGGACAGGATAACTAGCATGTAAAATCTCTAGGCAAGACTCTTCCCTGGTTGTATCCAAACACGTGGAATATTTGCTTTTGGGGCAATATAAACAATGTCAGATCTCACACCTGAGCATGTTTAGCAATTTCTTCTTTTCTAACTGTTCTCACCTGAAAATGGCAAGGCACAGCTTTGTGAACAGGAAAGCAAAAAAGAACTGCCACAAGGGAGTTTTCGTAAGTGACTAGAGAAGGTGAGTGGTGCCCTTTTAACACCCCAAAACAGGCGTTCCCAAGTGTCCTAAGTAAAAAACTGCCTCCTCTTATGCCCAAATACAAGCACATATCCTTTCTGAAACTTACCATTTACTTTTTGGGGTTTTTCTCCCACCTTTGTTATATCAGTGCCTGTGGTAGTTTGGATCCAAGTTTTCCTGTCACTGAAGGATGGGATGACTTATGGACTCAATTCCCCAACTTTAGTGCTCTCAGAACTCCTCCTCTGCAGCCTTTGATTCCCAAGCCTTGCAGGATCTTTTAGGTGTGTGGCAGAAACCACAGCATGGACAGCGCTTTGGTACTGGGACTGCAGAGGTTGTACCAGTACAATGTGTTAGCACCAGTGCTCACAGAAATGTTCCTTTCTTTTCCCTTCCCAGGCACCTGTGGAGTGTCTGGGTCAGCACACGAATCATCCAGGAAGGGAGGCTGAAAAGGAACTTGGCTTCCATTGCTCAGTGTATTGGAGTAACAGGTTACTTCTGCCCAACAATACAGATGAGCTCAATAAATCAGTTTTGTATTGTCTTTTTACCTCATTACTTCACCTCATGTCTTCCAAATGTTTTGTAAGCAATTATGCATTTGTCAATGCAAACACTGAACTGAAAAGCTGAACAGGGAAGAATTTATCTCCATGCTTTGGAACGTCTCTCTTTGGAGTCTCTCTTCCTCCTTACTAAGATGGTGCTGCAGCAGAGCAGTGACATATCCTGTCATCTTTAAAGCAGCACACAAAGAAATATGTGGGATTAAAACACAGAAGTTCAAACATTTTTTAGTGCTATTAAAAGACCTCCACACACAGTACATGTATCTCAAACTATGATCCCAAAATCCCCCAACGAACAAGTCAGCAAACAGATCCTAAAATATATGGTCCAACCTACACATTACAAAACCTGTTTGCATATACGTGAAAAACAGAATTTAACAGATTAAATACACTTCTCTGATTAAAAAAAGATGCAGAGAGATTAATTAGTTTGGATGAAGAGTGTCCATTTACTACCTGGATGCACTCCTCAGACCACCACCTGCCACAGCTTCTAGGATCTCTCCACAGAGTGTGGCAGGAGAAGCTGCTCTAGGAACAGCTTCTCATTTGGCTTGAGAAACAGCCTCTCCAACATTTTCCCCAGTTCCACGTCTGTGTCTGGAAGCCCTGGGAGCACATGGATCCCAGTCCAGACAGGCAAAGGGGCCATCAGGCAGTCCTCTTTCATTCCTCTCAACTTCTTTATACAGCTGACAGATTTCAGCTCAGAAATTAAATCCACTAATGTACTAGCTCAGCCACAAGCTGACACCCTGAACTTTCTGTAACCAGAAACCCAGGAAGAGTGGCAGGTTTCCAGAAACTGCCTTGGATTTTTAGGGGGGCTCTTCCTGTACTCCCCAAATCCTTGATCCTTCAGGCTGTGGAGTTTTGTACGTCCAGGGTACATTCAGCTCTGCTGCAAAGCAGTCGGAGTGTGCTCTGCCCACCACTCCAGCTCTTGTAAAGCTGTCAACATTGGCTCTCTGTTTGCGTACATGCATTTGGAACCGCTCCTCATCACGCCAAAAGGAACGGGAGCCAGCCAGACTGCACGACGCATTCCTGCTCGCTTCCCCAGAGCGCTTGGAAGCGCCTCCATTTGCACCGCTCCGAGCCGGAGCCAGGCAAAATAAACAGGAGGGGCTGTGCCGGCAGCTGCGGCCAGGCGGCCCCACTGCACAGAGTCTGAGAACTGGGGCTCTTCTGGCTTCTGCCACGGCCCAAAGGGTTGGACACCTCAGGCCTTCAGGCATCTCAATCCTCAGAAGCCTGAAGATACATCACAGAGAGTTTCTGGGAGGCAGAAGCAGCAGCCCGTGGAGCTTGAATGTGGCAGAGGCAACAGGAAATCCAGCTCAGGGCACAGTGGATGCTGAGACCTATGAGAAAGACTGTGTCGGAGCAGCATTGACAGTGTCATCATTTTAGATAGTAACTACTGATTAATAAGCCTGTCTTGGCACATTTTCACAGACTTCTGTGCAAGCAAATTCCTTATAAGAAAGTTACTCAGTGTACAGAGGGAGTTGAGCCTCTAGATCAGGTGAGAGGCCAGTAAGGACAAGTGAAGAAAGGAGCAGAGGTACTTCAGTGTCTCTGTGTGGAGAACAGCAGAGCAGCCTCCCTGCCCTAACCCTAAGACCCAGACAGCTTATGCTGCTCAAGCTGAGCCCTTAAAGTGCTGCAAGCTCCCATGCAGCCATTCCCATGCAGCTGCCAAACCCAGGGACTAGAAAAACAAAGGCTGCAAGAGGCTGTTCTGTGAAGTCACCCCTGCAACAGGAACCTCCACAGCACACCAGGAATGTACCATGGCTGACAACCAGTCAGGATGATGTCCCAGCTTCTGGTCCAGTGGCTCAAGACAGTCTCCCATGATCTCTGTCACTATCTCACTCCTGCTTTGGGTACATCTCTCAGCATTTCTGGGACTCCATCTGCTCACAGTTCATAACACAGCTATTCACAGAAGTGAAAGTGCAAAAGTAATAGCCAGAGAGCATCAGAAGACCCTTAACAAAAGACACAGTGTCCATGATTTAAATATAAACACCCCCCAAATCAGTAAACATGAGATGGTCCTGGGGACATAAGCTTGCCAGCCTCTGGGATTCAGTGGGAACATCCTTATGCCTTTTCAACCACCATTACACCAGCTCTCTTTGTCATTATGCTAGGGCAGCACATCACCTTCCAGAATGACACATGAGGAACCTTCAAGGAAAAAAAAAGCCATAAGGCCTTTATTTTTTACCTCTTGCAGAGACATGACACAAAGACATGGTCAACAGAAGACCTTCTGGCTCACAAGTCACTCTGAAACTCCTCCTTACTCACCTTGCCTCAGTGACTGGAGCCATTTCACTCCAGTCACTTCCTCCTTGTGCTCTGTGGCTGATGTTTCCCAGGGGCTGACACCTATTTCATCAGGTCTATTTGCGATTCAGATTTATTTGTAATATCAGATCCATCTGCAATTCAGGCACATCCAGCAACAGCAGAGAGGGATGAGACTGGAGGCCCTGGACCGTGCAGGAGGGCACAACCTGCTTCCTCTGTGACCACAGCTTCTGCTCTGCCCCATTCCCTCTGCCAGAGCTGCCATCCACTGTCCCCAGCAGCTTTGAAAAGAAGAACATTTTGGGAAGGGATCTTGCAGAGGGGTCTCCCTGATGCCAGGTACACAGAATGCTTCCCACAAGTGACGCTGCGAACACACAACACGCTGGGAGCCCACAGTAACACAGTCTGGCAGCAAACTGAGACTGCCAACTTGGAAGGGAGAGAACTAAAAGCAGATGGATGCATCTGCATTCACTCAGGACAATGCAAATCTGTTTTTCTAGGAAAAGTCCAGAAGAAAAGCTGGCTTTCCATGGGGAAAGAGCATCACTGATATCCACAGATTCTGTCAAAGACCTTTGCCTGGACACTTGCTGGGTGCCACACAGAACCCTGATATAAGGCTGTGCATTAAGACAGTGATAACACCACCTGCCCCTCCTTATCCCATCCTTCCTCTCTCTTCCTGCTCCTCATTCTTGTCCACAATCCACTTGGCATTGCCCCCTGGCTGCACCAGAAACAGAGATGGGCAAGAACATCCCTCATACTGAAGACAAACTCCCAGCTGGGTTGTGAGCGATCCCTAGCATCCAAGATATCCAAGTGAGGGCTCAGAGCAGCTGAGCTCTGCTCCTGACTCAGCCTCCCCTGTGGCCCAGGCCCACTCCTCCCATTCCTGTTCCTCAGCACCCATGTAGGCACTGGTGGGTCTTGGAAACAGGGACATGTCTGTCCTGTGTCAAAAGTAATGGGATTAGACACCCCCACGAGCTTTGCTATGCCTCCAGACACTTCCAACATCCTCACTCCAGCTGCTGGATGCTGTCAGTGCCAGAGGGCACTGCCAGCCCTCGACCTCAGAGAGCTGCTGAGGCACAGTTGTAACACCAGTGATTAATAATTAACTAGTGTCATCAGGAGCCCAACCACATCAACCTTCCTGTCCCACAGCCCACTGCAAGCTGCTGACCTAATTATGGTCTCTATTCCTAGCTCCCTTCCAGCCTCCCCACACAGGCATAGCCTGTCCCACATCCTCCAGGACAGGTTAGGTGTGATCCCTGTAGTGCAGATGTGCTGATGCACCACAGGACTGCACTACCACCAAGGGACTCTGAGGGGAACTGAATGGAGCCTACTGCTTAACCCTGCTTCAGACCAAGCCTTACCAAACACCAACTGTTATTTTAGGAAGCCTCAAAAGTGCAGCAGACCTGAATTAGTAAGAAATGCATGTGGAGAACACCAGAGGACCACAAACCATGCCTGAATCCAGACATCCCTCATCTGCAGGAGCTGAAGGCAGAGTAACACATGAGCCTGGCCACATCTGACAGCTCTAAACGTCATGCACAGCTACCACTGCATGTGGATTAGACCAGTTCCCCCTTAGGACTGGAAGCAGCTCACCTATTCCCAGTCTTGTTCTGCTCTATTATCCTTGACACCCCTGTTGCCACTCACTTCGGTGCCATCCCCAGGCTTAGCTGTTGTGCTTAATGGGAGGTGAGGGCTCTGCATTTTGTATCAAACCCTCTGTCACTGCGGGCTGCTGGAGCTGTCAGGAGTGTGGCATATCATAGCCCCCTGGAACTTCACAGACAGCTGAGCTGGAACTCCCCTTGGGCTCCCAGAGCAGGCTGCTGACACTGGAGCTACGAGCGGCTTTCCCTCGGCGATGTGCGGGGTGTGATGCATCTTGGCCCTGTAGGAACCCCAGCCAAGCAGAGCTGTGTGGTTGGATGGGTGCCTGACACACGTCCACACCAGCCTTTCACAAGTTTCACCCAATATCTATGAGCTCAATCCTGTTCCACGTGTGCTTGAAACCCACCAGCAGTGACAGGCTCAGTAAAGTGAGATGGAGTTAAAGTTTACAGCTTGTTAGGCAGAAGGTCACTTCTAGCTTTAAAGATCTATTTATTAAGCAAGAAGTGTTGTGTACCTCCTCCTTGATCTTGCCATCCTCTGAATTCACACTTGCCATGGCTTGCTTAGCACCTTCTGCCACAGGCAGGAGCAACAGTGTTTTACAGAATCCATCAGATGCATTATGCAAACAGCTTCAGATACCTGCTTCCCAGGAAACCAGAGCTGCCAAACACTCGTAAACAGAGTCCTCATGGCTGAGCTTTTGGGATGTCAAATGGAGAGCAGCTCCCTGCTTAACTGCTAGTGAAGTGAGAGACCAGAGGGCAAAGAAAAACAGAAGGATGCTAAAAGGAGAGAGGGAAAAGTGACAGTTCTGTGTCCAGCTCAGGAGGCAGAGGGAACAGGAACATAGCAATTGCAGGCTGGAACTGGGATGTCTCCTTCTCCAGAGGTGATGCATCACTTGCTGATTATGCCAACAACTCACAGCAAAAATGCAACTGTGTTATCCCACCCCACACTTTCTCTCCCTTCACATTCCCACAACTCACGGCTCCCAGATAAAGTGTGCCATGCCCACACCCAGCTGTGGATAGCTCTGCCCCCACAACCACACAGGGCCCTGCTGCCCCTGCAATGGGTTCCTGCTGGAGGAAGACCACCCTAATCCAGGTGGGACCATACATCCAACTCTGGTTAATACTGCCTTTCACTGCTGCTGGCAGTACACACAGGATCAATGCCCAGACAGGGAGGTCAGCCCAGAGCAGCACTGACCCAAATCCAAAGTTCCCTGTCCCCTGGCTGCCCAGTACCTGTGCTGGAAGCCGCGAGGGGAGCAGAGCACGTGGCCAGGGCTCAGGCTGAGTGCCAAGCCAGCATCCAGCACGTCATTCGCACATGCAGGGACTGAAAATCCACTTGTGGTAACAGCACGTCTGTTTTCGCGAGGTGGTGGCCAACTGCGAGTGTTGCTCACTTCATCACCACCTTCCCCTCCATCCCTAAAGCTCATCCCAGTCAAGAGGTCTATTTTCCTACAGCCCTTTGGAGCTGTAGGAACCACCCCCATCCCAGGTTCTGTGTTGGTACCTGCAAGCCACCGCAGCACAAACACCAAAAGAACAGAAAAAACTGAAGGTGCTTCAGCTGCCTCCAAGCTCTGTCCCTGTTATCACATTCATACAAATATTTGGCTGAAAAATCCATTTCCTGGGACACTGCTGCAGCAAGCTGCTACAACTGTCAGCGTAAATGATGTTCTGCCAACGGCAATCTCGCAGTGTCATCTCCAATAACACGGCACTAAATCCCAGCTCGCGGGGGATGTGCTCAGCTGCTGGGAGACTCCTCCGTGGCTCACTCAGCCCAGACCTCCACCCATCACCCTGCTCTGTTCTCCAATTCCTGCATTACTGCAGCACAGGGAGATCCTGATTCTTGCCCATCTGGTTTAAGGCAAAGGTTTTTCCCACACATGTCACAGCAGTCATGGCCACCCCACATGCACAGACCAGGAACAGGGTCCAGAGGACACGAGGAGGGGAAATCCCACACCCACACTGAGATACATGTCCACACCTCTCTCTTTATGTGCCCCTAGATGCCCTCTAGCACCAAATACCCATAATCATTCTCCAGACTGACCCATCCCTTCCAAAAGGGCAACTCCAAGGCTATTTATTACATTATCCCTATTTACAGAGATTTCCAGTTGAGAAACTGATTCTCCCCTGCAGCCCAACAACAGAGAGGGAGAGAGAAGCCAGGAGTCCTGGCTCCCTGGACCAAGCTTGATAATCCTTCTGCAATAACCAATAAATATGAAAAGACACATACACTGAGCTCTGGGGTCAGGATCTCAAACTTGCTTCTCCTACTCCAGTGGGAGAAAACTATTCTATAATAAAATTGACAAGATTTTTAACTTTCTTTAGGTAACTTGGGAGACACCATACTGCTTATACATACTCAAAGGGATTAAAAAATATGGAGGAATGACAAATTTTTCAAGATTCCCAATGCTCTGCAACTAAAACTAATAGGATGAATTGCAGGGAAGTGAAATTTGGGTTAGCTGTGGAGAAGAGAGATCCCAGCATTCATTCAGTGGGGAAGATGCAATGAAAGTTAGGGGGAGCCACACTCCTTGTGGCATTTAAAAACAGAATAGTTCAGATATTTGTAAAAGTTTACTGTTGTTGCAGCAGCACAGCTTCTGTTATTTGTGCTACATTGTGCTAGTTGTAGGGCAAACACACAGCAAGAGGAAGTCTCTATTCCCATGAAAACACACAAAGAGCAGGCGTGTGCATGACATGGAGGGGGAAAGCGAAGTGACAGGCAAAGTGACCTGCTGAGACCACACGTCACGTTCCCCAAGCCCTTCTGCTCCTCGTTTGAGAGCTGCTTTATGAAGCATGGCAACACTTCCGTGTGTATGTCAAGAACCTGGGAACGCGACCAGGACACACAAGGAATTAGTTCTTTATCTACAAGTTTAGAGTAGGGCTAAGAGCCTGCTTACAGAAAAAGGAGCTACAAGGAACAAGACACAGCTGACCCCAAGGAAAGGCAGCATGCACAGCTGGAGCCTGGGAAAGCATCCCACAGCCAGCTCCTAATGCCCTTTTTGGCAGGGAGAGACACAGTGTTCATTCATCACCTGTCCAGGTGAGGGGTGAAGGGACAGAGCTGCCAGATGTGTTTGGTGCTCCATCCATTGGGAAGCAGTGGAGATCCACGGGGAAAACCCAAGCTATCCCTGTTTCAGCAGCAGGCTCTGTTTCAGGGCTGTGTGACTGCATCCCGCTGTCCCGTCTGCTCTCTCCTCTTCCAGCTCCAAGCGCCGCTTCCCCAGGGAAGGTCTGGAAATTTGCACCATGAAGTCTGCACAGCCAAAACATCTGCAGCCGCCGCTCCTGCCCTGCCTGGTGACGGCCAGCATGTGCTCAGCCACAGACACACAGCACAGCCCAAACTCCCCCCAGGACAGGGAAGTCACACTGCCCAGGGAAATGACACTTTTGGGGGTTCTAGGCTGTGCAGATATGACAGAAAGGGGTCATTTTAATTGCTGTTTTTACTGGGAAAAGGCCGTTAATAAGGGAGAGGGAACAATTCCCAGATATCATATAAGGAACAGGGAGGGAGGGGGGAGGAACAGGACAACTGGGCAGAAGAGCTATAGGGAAACTGATTCTTTTGCTATGCACAGCCCGTTCAAATCCAGCCCTGTCTGGAAAGCAGAGGCATGAACACAAAATGTTCCCAGGCCTGATCCTTGGAAGCATTTGCATTATCACCAGCAAGACTCCAAAATCTACCAGGAGCACAGCCTCCAGCATCATAACACAGCACTGCCAGTGCTGCCAGTGGGTAAGCAGACACAAGGTCCCACTGCACAAACCTTTTCCAGGGGCCCTGGCAGTGCAGTGGGACTGAAAGGCTGGACTGTCACCTTATCTTGGCACAAAAGAGTCCCTTGCCAGGAGCAGGGAGGGAAGAAGCAGTTTAGCTGCTCCTGTCTGCAGACACACAGGAGTTTGGTCCCTGAAATTTCCAAATAAGCAACACTAAATAGCTGTACTTCAGTCTATTGTTCTTTTGTTGTCTGTCTTCCAGTTTATTTAGGTTTTTTTTTCCTAGAATTCTTTGTTTTGGTTTAGTTTGGTTTTATTTTTCACAATCAGGAAAGGATTTCTGCCTGACCAGTTCAGTCCAACTATTATCAGCTGCTTCTGAACAGGGAGGAAAAGACTCCTCAAGCCAATCCAGGCATCCAAAAATGTGCTGTGATGGTGAAGTGCTGAAACAAAAAAGGATCAATACCATGCCAGTCACTCATGGAGGAATTTACAGCCTGCACAGGTCACTGCAGTTTCCCATCTGTCTTGGAGATACTTCTCCCCAATTATAAAAAACCCCAGAGATTTAACAGGCATGTTTTTCATCACTATCAGCTCAATCTGGTGAAAAACTCAACCTCACATATTTGTTTTAGCAGCCAGCGGGTGGTGTGGTGCTGCAGAAGAGAGATTTGGGTGAGAACTCCAGGCAGAAATCTGCTCAGGCCGGCTGGTGCTCCAGAAGGAACGCTTCCCATTTAACCTCTTCCATTGCCTCCATTTGCAAAGCAGATTAAACATTGCAGAGCTACAAGATGCAATTATGCAGAATGAGTTATGATGCCAAGGACATCAAATTCACCTTTGCAGCCTGATCGATATTAGTTATCAATAAAACACCAGAGCCAACACAGGAGCTCTCTCTGGAGCATGGAACTGCCCATAGGAAACGCTCCCCTCGGCTCCGAGCTTCATTAAACACACAGAGGATCTGGCAGGGGCTGGCAATTAGATACAGAGCATTCAACCGCTCACGAATTCTCTGCAGATTCCACCCAGATTACCTCCATGACACAATCCATTGATCAGAGGTGTGTTCTCAGGCTCCACAGTTAATTACACTCCCTGCTGATGGATGAACAGCAAAGCCATCGCTGGGAAAATACACTGGGAGCAGAATGCCAAGCAACGCAATCCTAAACAAAGACGAAAGGGGCTGGGAAGGATTTCAGAGCTTTCAAGGTTAAAGCTGCCTGCAAGATACACCGGGGTCAGCATGAACAGACAGATGTGGCAGGGGGCACTGTCCCGAGAGAAGGGACAGCTCAGCCACACTCCCAGCCCTGGTGAGTTTGTCTATTTGCAGGACAGGGATGATACAAATCTGGGGAGGCAGCCAGGCATGCTGCGAAGGATGCTGGAGACCCCCACTGCACTCATGCTCTCAGCTAAGTCCTCATGTCCAGACTTGCCTGCTGCACTCTTGGCTTACAAAGGAAAATGCACTCAGAGGCTGGGGCCCAGATCAGGAGGTAAAGGACAGCTCACACCCAAAGCTTTGCTTCAAAGGCCTGTATCACCAGGAGAAATCTCAGATGGGTCTGTTCCCAAATACCACATAAAGATCTCTGGAGCTCAGCAGAGCACCAGCAGTATGGACTCAGAACACAAGTTGTATGTCACTGCACTCAGCCTCCTCTGGACTGTGCTGGGCAGTCTGGATAAACACAGCTCTGTCAACTACTCCAGCCTCCAACTATTCCTCCCACTTGCTTGGAAAGCACCTTCATCTGTCCATCCCTTGATTCTCTTGCTATCCAAGGCCACTGCAGAGAACATCACCAAAAATGCTGCCCTCCACAAGGAGCAAATGGGCTGCCCCATCCCTTCTAATCACCCCAGAGCACAAAGGAGTCCTCCCAACAGTCTACTTATCCCATCACAGCAAAGAGAAGCCTTTCATGAAATACCTTCTCTGCAAGTTTTAACCAAAGCTGGCGATGCGCAGAGCCACACCAGGAGGGGAGACGGTCACTGGTATTTGAGCCCAGCTCCCCCACCACACACAATGATTACCTGGCAGACCTGTAGCCAGCCCAAGAGGCTGCTGGCAGCACCTCACCTTTCACCACGCTGAGGGTGGCATCGTTGCTGTAGCGCTTTCGGGCGGCGTTGGTTGCCACGCAGTGGTAAATCCCAGCATCACTCTCCTGCACATCCACGATTTGGAGGACACCATTGGGGAGAGTTATAAACCTGAGTAACCAAAAGGAAGAGGGTGAGACAGGCTATGCCTTATCCCAGATATTCATCATCCCAAAGCCCTTTTATCCCTTCTTTGTCTCTGGAAAATCTTTCATGTGCAGGTCCTGGTAATGACAGCAGAATGGGATCAGGGGACCTCTGAGCAACCCAACCCGTGGTTCTCAAAAGGCAGCAGGTACACACCTGTCCATCACCTTGGAATCTTCCAAATGCAAAAGCTGCTTTTGGGAGACCAGACTAACAGGACTTTGCTGACACAAACCAACTGGCCAGTACAAAACAACTCTATAGATTCACACTTCTACATACACATTTATAGATGTGCCCAAGCTTGAGCACATGCTACAGCCATTTTCAGCACTTGCCTTTTACAAAGGTTTGGTTGCCAGACAAAAAGCACACTGCAAAGAAGTCTGAACATCATCTTTTTCTTGCTGCACCTCAAGTATATGAAAAGGGACCAGTTGATACACAGCTGTACCTCCATGGGCCAAAGCAGCCATGACACAGCCACCAGAACCTGCACAATTTCTGGGTTCTAGTGATTCCTTTCCTTCTTCCACAAGTTTGTGGCTTTCACAAGGTGATAAACTCACAGCTGGGCATTGAGTATCCTCCGATTTGCCCATGGGATGCTACTGGGAAACACTTCCATGGAGTGAAATGGCTACATTGCTCACGACATGAACACAATCCTTGCTGCATTACACTGAACAAAGCAGATGATTAGCAATTAGCATAAAAGTAGGAGCAGGCTGTCAGCATCTCCATTTTCTGCCTGGATTCCTAGATGGCAGCCTCTTTATTCTCGAATGCAAGGCGCAAAGCCTACGTGATCCTTTTTAATTATATATGAGATCCATTTTTAATTGCAAGTCTCTATAAACAGAGCTGCCGAGGTTTGACAGGCAGCTCTGGGTTATCAGTCTTCATTATGAAGAGGACACATTCAAAGGCAATTGCTAAGGGGAGGGATAGCAGCTATTCCACAGAAACAGCACAAAGGCAAGTTATAACCATGAATGCCAGTCCTGCCATCCACAAAGATCACAGTAAGTCACACTGTGGTTCTCCAGGTGCTGAGACAGCTGGAGTGCCATGAGTGAGGACCATGGAGCCAGAAGACCTTAAGAGGTCACTCATCCTGTGTTCAAGCCATGGCCACCAACAGCACGCCTGCTCCTGCAGACATTTATCCTAAATCTGCACTCATGGAAACACCTCTCTTGCCCTAAGCAGTCTGCTCCAGAGACAAATATCCCTGCTGTGAGTCTTGCATTGATCCTGGACCTCAGCCACTGCAGTTGAGCTCATCAAGTCTTGTCCTCTTCACAGCTGATGAAGAAGGAAGAGATACAAGAGCTCCTCCAGTGACCATTCTGTCTCCACTGAAACAACCCTACAGCCTGATTCATGGACACAGACTGGCTGAAGCTTCCCACATACACAAATGCAATGCCTTACATCCCTACAGCCACATTCCTGCTATTTACAAAGACATTTTGCTGAGGATCAAGCTCCAAAAGACTCAGAGGAGGTGATACCCAAAAGCCCTCATCAGGATGCCTCATCAGGACTTGGGAGAAAGATGACAAATATTTGCATCCTCTCAGCTCTGTGGAGGGAAAGCCTCCCACTGCGATAATATTTATTTTTGTCGTGCATCTGCTATTTGAGTCTGTAATTAATATCAACATATTTCAAACACCAGGCAAGGCATCTCCCAGCCACAAAAAGACACTTCAGTGATGTATCACAGATTCACTGAGGCTAGGACAGACCTCTGGTCTCTGGCCTTTCCTCTCTCAGAGCAGGGTCACTATACCAGGGCATTCAGGACCCAGCTTCTCTTGAGGGCACAAAACAAGCCACTGTGCCTCTAAAGAGAGCAGGAGCTGGAAACAAGGGAGTTGATGAGGAGAATTCATCAAAAGAGCTTGAGACAGTCCCTTCAGTACCAGGGGTAGAGATCAACTCAGTGCAATACATCCTGTTGGAAAAACATGGCCGTGGTGAGGATCGCTCTGCTGGGGAAGCAAGAAGGGAAGAAAAGCAGGATTTCTCCATCCACCATTTCTCCCAGCTCCTCACAAAGCCTCCAGCTCTTCAGGGTCCCAGCAGCCCTGAACTAGAAGCCTTCAGGCAGCCTGCAAGGGCACTAGCTCCATCCCCAGGCTCCCTGCAAGGAAATTTGCCTGATGACTCAAAGCAGACAGTTGTCAGAGCTTTTCTTCCACACAAAGTGCAAATCTTTTTGTCTGCTCACCTTCACCAAGGATTAAGCAGGAAACAAAAACTAAAGGACAGACAGACAAAGGTCCTGGAAGCAACAGAAACACTGGAACCTCGGCAGTCCCAGGAGTCCTGCTGTTGATAGCTGCAGTGTCAGGATCTCAGAGAAGCTTGCCTCGATGGGGGCGAAAGGCAAGTCCCCACCTGGATTACACTGAAGGACAGCACACTCAGAGCAGGGCCAGCTATCATGGCTCCAAAGGCAGCAAAAACAACAGGGCACACCCACAGAGCTCTTCCCCTCCCTGACAGCACTGAGGGGCTCAGGGCTGCTAACCAGGGCAGTGCTCAGCAACTGAAATCAAGCACCACTGCCTTGTGTCCAAGCCCTGCAACCCTACAGCTCAGAGAATATCCTATCATTAACAGCCCTATCCCCTTTCTTACCTTCTCCCTAGTAAATTGCCAGCACACCCTACCTTCAGCCTTTTCAAGGTGCCTGGGACAGCCCAAAGCTGTCCTGAGCACAGTGAGGAACGTGCAGCTCTATCATGGGCTCAGTTTGGAAGCCCTTTTGCTCACAGCTCCAGAGTCCTGTACATGAACATGAGCCACGTCAAGGCACTCCTGACACAGCACAGAAATAAACTCTACACACAGATAAATCCCTCACTTAGCCAAAATGTGGAAAAATATACTGTGATTGCAGAGCATGTGGTCTGTAGGTTATGGATTTGTTGTGCAGACCTCCAAAGACCCCTAGTTCCCAGCAAGTGCTCATCTTGGCTCTAGAGAAAATAAACAGAATTTTGGAGCCTGATGTGAAACCCAGCCAGCACCTAAACCAGAGATTATGCCAAGAGATGTTGCACACACCCCAAAGCAACTGCAATCTAGAGAAATCCTGTGAGCCACCTTTCAGCAACTGCTGCAGATTTAAGACTGTGTTTATTCAATGTGTTTCAGAGCCAGAACTGCAAAATAATCTGTGCCTCACTCACATAGGGAATTTAGATTTTTGTCCTGAAGAGGGACAGGAAAGGTACTCCAAAAACACCAATCAGCACTTTGGTACCCTTTAGGTTGTTTAAATACTTTTTTAAGATCAGCTTTCAGTACCTTTGAGGTGGCCCCATGCTAGAACCTGCATCCAGGGGCAAAGGCTGAAAAGAGTGCCCAAAGGTAAAGACAACAAAGAAAAGTGGAGGGGGAAGAGGAAAAAAGAGGGGAAAAGAGTGGGGAAAAGGAAGAAAAGAGAGGGGAAAAGGAGAAGCAAGAAAAGGGAAAAGCAATGTGAGTTTAACACAATTATTCTATCCCTCTTAAATCACAAATACTGATGTAGTAGCACTACTCCAGGGCTGTACCTCCAGTCCCTTAGTCCAATTTTGCACATCCTCCCAGCCCTGCTGTTCTGGAGTATGAAATCATCACCCTGACACCTGCCCAGCCAAAGGGTTGCATTTTCACAGGCTCATCTGAAGTGTGCACAGGAGGGAGCCCATAGTAATCAGGCTGGCCTGAGATCCCATCCTTAGGCACGATGCAGGGAGGATAACAGAGAGCTCTGGTTGGCAGCCAACATTTCCTGGAATTCACTTAATTCCTTCGAAAGCCGGTTATATTAAATCCAACAACAACTAGACAACAACAAAAAAAAGCAAATCCTTCTGAAAAAGCATATTAGCTAGGACATGATTTAAAAAGCAAGATCTGCAGACAGATTATGGTCTAGCTTTTACAAGGAAAACAATTTTCAGGCTGCCTGTGATGAAAGCAATCTCTGAGCAAGTAATTTCACAATATCCATCGAGCTGTCTCATTAAAAAGCCATTGTATCTATGACACACTTCTCCCTACAATCCCTTCTTTTCTGGTTTTTTTTTTCTTCCTTTTTTATTAATTTTCTTCTCAACAGCCTCCTATGAACTTTTAGATGCCATACTTCAGACTCAAGGATATAAGCAGGTATTCTTACAGAAACAGTCACTGTTTCAAAAGTATTTCTAAACTTCCTCCACAACACTCCCCTTTTTTTTTCCTCTTCTGCCACTTGGATTAACTTCCCCAGGAGGAAAACACCTCCTTCTGAAGAACAAAAAAGGATTTTTTAAGAACTAAAGGGCAATTCAGTTACTTATCCCCTGCAGAAGTGATGATTACAAACAGTCAGACAGCTAATGGTTTTCCCCCTCCTCTGTAACTGACTTTCATGAAGGAAAAAGTATCATGCTGCAGGACTCTCTTCTTTTCTCCAGAAAAAGTAAATTCAGTATCTTTTACTAGATGGTGTCTAAAGATGGGAGTAAGACAAAGGGAAAGGCCTCCATTAAAACCACAACCAAAATCAAAGAAAATCTACATAATGGAGTTCAGTTGGGTATGCCCAGGTCAATACTCCTCACCCCAGGCCCCAATCCCCCAAAGAATTCCATGTCATTTCATACAAGAGGACAAGCCAAAGCAGTCCATGCCTTGCCATGTCCCATCCTGGGTACACACAGGCCTTTGCAGGGTGCAGGTTCTGCACTGTAATAACTAGCACACTATCAAGGGTTGTTCTTCCTTTGTGGCTTGAATATATGAGGGAAAGTTAATTTTATTTAGGTGTTTATGGACCTTTTTTCCTCAGTCCCTTGAATACCTCCTCTTATATCAGCTATCAGGTCCAAACTTCATATCACCTCTCTATCACCTGTCTATCCCCTCTCTCATCATTCTACCATTTCACAGAATGATTTCCACATCCTAAATGATCAGGTTTTGCTTTGCTCTTTTTCAAGCTGACCCGAGAAAGCAAGCAGGGAATCACCTGGGTTCTGCTGGAACAGCTTCATGGTCCTTCTCCCAGGTGATGACAGGGGAGGGCAGCCCCTCGATCCGGCACTCAAACCGGGCCATGCCATTTTCTTGCACTGTCTGCGACTCCGGCTGCTGGAAAAAGCGGGATAATGCTGGGGAAAGAAGAAGGGAAGGAAAGTTAATAACTCAGTGTTTCTGCTGAGAAATGCAAGCCTGTTATGATGTATGAGCTAAGAGAAAGGCTTCTCTCTCTTGAAGACAGCCTGAAATGTAATTCCTCCCTTTGCTGGGCTCCTACAGACCCTCAGCAACCCTAACAACAGTAACTGAAAGGTTTCAATGTGTAAATTTGCTTCTTGCCTCATTTTCTACCTTAAGGCAACAGTGTGTGAGAAAGACAGGCAATTTGGCAGCTTCAGCAGTTACCTTCCTAAATTGCTTCCTTGTATGTTCACTTGCACCATTTGGGAAGGACACAGAATGAGAAACAGAGGGGAAATGCCACAACTCCAGAGATGAGAGCTTCCCCCTTGCCTTGTAGCATTCCTGCAGCCACAGGAAATTAAAACAAGGCAAGGGGAAGAACAAGCCAGATGTCAAGTCACAGAAAACAACTGCCCACAGACTGGCAGTGCTGGAGACCACAGGCAGAGCCCATAAGGGTTTTGACCCACCTTCTCCTACCTGCAAAAACCAACTCCATCCTATTCAAGCAGATGGGAGGCAGCCAAGGGGATCCAGACACCCTGCTAAGAGGAGGATGGATTTCATACATGACAGGATACTTGTTTGCTCTCCAAGGCTCACCTCTCTCTATATGTGTCTTTACATAGTAAAGAGGCTGAACTGCTTTGGAGACAAAGCACTAAGGTTTGGACTTGCTCTTGGACCACAATCCACAGCTGCCTCATCTTCCAACCTTTCCATGCACACAGCAAAACCCTGCAGCAGAAATCCTCCCCCAGGGCTGTCAGCATCTGTCCTACCAACAGCACAACCCAAAGGCATCTCAGTCACAGGCAGAGTTTTGAATATTCATGCAGGCTCCTGGATGGGGGCAGAAAGCCCCTAGAAGAACTGGCTTCTGCTTTATCCATCTCTGTTAAACTGTCTTTTTTGTGAAACCCACCCTGCTGGACAAATCCATCCAACAATGCTCTAACACAAGTGCCAGAAACCCCAAACATGGAACAAGAAACATAAATTTCAGCCAGAAAAACACACTTGAATGCTGGGCCAAGCACAGCACTGTGCTCAGAAGGACCCTGAGTGACCTCCTGGCCCTCCAACACAATTATGTGCTTGTCTCACTACTGCTTTCCAAGAACATCCATCATTGCTTTGGATTTTGTAGGACTCCAGACTTGAAGTTTTTCTTTGCATCTCTCACACACACAAACATCCATGCACACATATACATGCCTTATTGCAGTGTGAGCTTGAGAAAGTATGTACAGTTGGGAAAATGAAATGCTTTTGCATGACCCATTTTAACCCCGGCATATTCTCAGCTGTCATTAGTGTTTTTCTTTAATTTAAATAGTTATCACATGTTTCAAGCAACTCATTGCTCTCCGCAGCAGCTACAGACCAAATTTTCCCACCAGCTGTCTGCCACGTTCAGTTTTTCAATTCAATACAAATGGAATGAAAAATGTTTTCCTGGAAAAATTTAAAAAATACATTAATATGTAAGGCTTTAATTCAGCCAACTGCTTTAGTATTCTCAAATATACACTGCAGACCACTTCACCACAGAGTAATTTCTACAAATTACAAAACCTTTTAAGCTCATGTTAATAAAACCTGCTGAATCCAAGAGTTTAAAAGAAAATCCATCAAATGCCAGTGCATGTTCAGGATGGCACCATCAAAACAACCTTCTCCTGACAGCAGATACCCTTAATCCTCTTTCCCATTATTCTCTTCTCATCTTACAGGTGTCAATGAGAATATTTTGCCAGGCTCTGGAGGGTCATGTACTCAGGAAGATCATTATGGGCAGCAGGAACCCTACAAAATTAAATTTGTAAGCATTTCTGTTTCCTCCACCTCACGCAGCATCACCTGTCTCTCTGCTGTTCATTATTAAGTGGCATCATCTTGGTGTACAAAAGGAGACAGAGCCTTTTGCGGGGCTGTGCTGCAAACAGCTGGTGCTGGAAGGAAAAAGAATCAGGCAAGAGAGGAGAGCACTGGAGAGCAGGTCCCGCCACTTGGACACACGCACGGACGTGCGTGCAGGTCACAGCGAGTGCAGGACAGGCTCCAACACACTGCTCGCCCTGGGGCCACAGGATCCTTGGAGGGGCTGTTCTCCTCCCACAAACACATTCTGGACTGCTGCAGAAGTGCTGCAAAGTGAGAGGTTTTCCCACAGGGAGGCAGCTAAAGGAGATGCTTGAGGGGAAAAGGCAAACAAAGACGACACATACTCAACATTATTTTCAACTCCTCAGCTAAGGTTTAGCTTGCAAAGCCATCCTGAGCCACAAAACCTCCCAGCCCTGTTGCACTGATTATCCTGAACACCTTAATAGGCCACTCAGTAAAAATTACCCACTGCAGGTGAGAAGGTGAAGAGCATTACAGAAAATTGCCCTCAGCGACAGCCGAAGCACTGGGCTCTGCACCTCCAGGAGTGGGGCAGGCAGCTCCCTCCTCACTGACATGTTAAACCCAGCTGGAGCCAAGCCGTGTGTGCCAAAGCTTTTAGCCCTGAGCCCAGGGGTGACTGCAGGATGGTGAAACACAGCACCCTCCCCCTCTCCCAGCAGCGTGATCCATGCAGGAGGCTGTGGGCTTGGAAAGGCTGCCAGCCAGCAACACTACACCCCAGGCAGAAAATGCAGTCTATGCAAGGAATTCAGCCTTCTGAAAGGGGCTCGATGCTCTCTCCCACAGCGCTTTGCCCCCAGACTCTCCGCCTGCTCGTCCTCTTTGTACCTTCTACAATTATTAGGAGGTATTTCCAAGGTGGGGGCAACATCAGCCCCCACTCAGATCACAAACACCACCCAGGCCATCCCTCTCTGAGCGACTCACCTCTGAACAGGCCGGGGGTGGAAGGGAACACGCAAAGAAAGTCCTGGGAGCAATTTGCCACGGCCCCGGCACGGCACAGGCAGCACAGCGTTTGCCTGCAGGGCCATATGGCAGCACAGGATTGCTCCTGCTCTCCACGGGAGCCAGCTCCCCACCTACCCAAAACAGCATCTAAAGCAACATCTAAAGTCATGGATGGTCCTGAGCCTGTGCACTCATCTGCAGGAAGTTTTTCTGCCCAGCGTGGCTCTGCCTACAGTCCCTGGCTTTCACTCACCTATGACCCTAATTCACAAAATAAATAAGATAAAATCTATAAAAGAAATACTTAATGTAAGAACAAATCCTCATCTGCCATTCTTCAAATCCCAGACATGCAGGGTGCCACAGAGAAGACACACTGTCCGTGTGGAGAGAGGATGGTGAGAGATCCTGTGTGTTAATTCCTGCTGTGGCCTGTCCCTCCAGGTGCAGGAACACTCCAAACCTCTCCTGTGCTCCCTGCCAGCAGCCACATGATGCTGGCCTATTCCCTCCAGGCACAGCAAACATCTTTATCTGACAGTCACAATTACTGTAATTTTCTACAACCTCCCTTGCACAAAATGTTTAAGCTAAATTAAAAGCTTTAACAAATCTTCATCAATGTAGTTATTAACAGGTAGAAAGCTACACCTTCCCACAACTGCAACAACACCCCTGGTACTTCCATGTGGGAGCACGTGGGGCTCAGGAAAACCTGCAAACCCAATTTATCAGCCTGAGCAGCTGCTTGTCTAACAGGCACACACGAGCCCTCATGGCTTTGCTCCTCCCCATTTGCCATGGCCACCACTGCCACGAGGTGTGGATGGGGACCATGGCATGGGTCCCTTGGTGGCACACGGGGTGCCAGGGAACACTGGGCAGTGAGCCATATGTTTATCCAGCAAAATGCCAACAAGCTGAATTCCAGGACCACGGTGGAAGGATGAAGTCCTCACACTGTCACAGCCTTCACATGCCACTCAACCTCCACCACTCTAGCCTGACTGCCCCAAAAGGCCTCCTCCAGCCTCTGGGCTCACTGCTGCCTGAAGCAACCCCTCCCTCCACTGGGAAGCTGGCAGCCCTTACAGAGAGGTACCAGAGCTGCTCTTGGGGCTGTCAGGGGGAGAAGTAGACTCCCACAAGCTTAAACACAGCAGAAGACACCAACAGCACCAAACTAGTGCTGAGCAAGGGAGGTGCTACGAATACCCAATGCTCCTACTTGTCACTGCAAGATTCAGTGGCAAAGAGAGCCCCACAGCCCTGGATGGGAACCCCATTCCAGTGAAGGAAAGGACCTGCAGGTCAGAAGGACAAGCTCACGGCAGGAATAACACATCCCACCTGCTGAACAGGTTTTCTTCTACTGCCCTGTCCTGATTAGCAGTCCCCAAGGCAATCAGCACAAAGAATAAGTCCTTCCACTCCATCCAGCTTTGGATAGACCGTGTTCAGTGGCAGGGAAAAAAATGAAAAAACCCAAGCCTTTACAATCCTCACTTGCTCCAGCTGAATGCTAATGGAGCAAGTGCTTTTGCCCAACCCTCGGAACAAATCGAAGCGAGAGATGCATTTCACTAATCAATTCTCTCGCTGCTCCCTGCTCAGAAATGGATATGTTATGTCAGGTGCATGTGTGTGCCATGGAAGCAGCATTTTCCCTGTGCAGATGGTAATAAAAGGAGACATACGAGTACACACAAGGAAAGGGTTCACCTGAAATTTCCTATTTCTAGGAGAAACACAGAAGGGGATGGAGAGAGGCATCACCCATGAACACTCCTCTGGAAAAATACAGGAGGAGAGAAGGGCAATTTAAGTCAGTCTCCCCATTTTGAGATGTCTCCACTGTTCTAACTTGTAAGACACCAAACAAACCCAGAACCATAAAAGAGACACAGCCCATTGCCACTGGGCAAGAGACACAGCACACGCTTCAACATAAGTCACTCCTAAAAGGGAATAAATATAGTCTAACTCAGGCTGTCTGGGACTGAGGCAGGAGCAGCTAAATAAATCCATCTGGACTAATGACAGCTCCTCCCAAACAATACCTATGTGCAGGATCCCTGACTGCATGCTAAACATTTTCTGAGCAGAAAAAGAGAACGTGTTGCAAAGGTCAAAGATTTTCCCCTCATCTGGCAAAGCTTCACCAGCAGTTCTGGTTTCTACAGCACAGTGTTCACAGACTGAAACACTCACTTGGCCAAATCCCGGATAGTCCTGTTTGGGGTACCAGAGCCTAAAAAAGGGGGTGTCAGGACATTATCTTTGCACCTTCACTCCCCACAACTCCCATGGTGTGCCTGTGCAGCTGTTTTTAGCAACATTTAACATACACAAGTCACTGTACTAGAGAGAAGTGTTACTATATTTGCATTATTTTCTAGCCTCACCTATTTGGCAGGTCAAGGAAATCATTTCCTATTTGCACTCACTGATGATAGTGAGTTGCAAATCATTTATCTGCACTCACTTAAAACAGCCCCCAGGAACCAAGCCTGAATACAAAGGAATTTTATTCTTGAACCCTGTGCAGAGATTCAGCAGTTCAGATCTTGGAGTGTCCTTCTCGATCCAAACAAAAACTGCCCTGAAGAACCCTTTCTTTCATCTCTTCCATACAAAGAGATATTCACCTCACAAGCTGCCACAGCCAGACTCTCCCCCAGCCACCTCTCCAAGCACAGAGTGCTGCACTCAGGGTGCTGAAGTTCTCTGCAAAAACAAGGACTTTTGGAGAGTGGAGGGTCCTGTTTTTAATTCATAGCTGATGGCACTTACCTGGGAGAGTTACACAAGATGTTAACAGTGGGATAACAGGAAGACACCACTACTTATTTGTGGACTATCCCAAATCCCATCTATACATTATTATGATTTTATTTCACAGACATTTTATCTCGAGGTCCTGGGGAAGCAGATTTCTGTATAAGTACCAGGAGGGAAAGGAAAGAAAATGAACAAAACCCCCAGAACACTTACTTGAAAATCTGATTGCAGCTGTTTGACTGGTGACCGTCCCTAGGGAGGTGTGAGACACGCAGGAGTAATTACCCTCAGCACCATCCCTCTCGGGATATTTACTGTCCTTTGCCACAGCCTGGGATGAGATGAAGAGTGATCCATTTGGAAGCACATGGAGATGTTCTTGCTCCACTAATGGAAAGCCATTCTTCTTCCATGTGATATTGATCACTTGCTCAACAGGAGTCAGGTTACAGTCCAAAATCACCACTTGGTTTGGCTCCAGTATCACCTTTGCAGGACCAGCACTACAGCTCAACTCCAGAGAATCCCCTTCTGACAGCCTCCCTGCAAAGAAAAGACAGTGTTGCAGTGGAGGTTACTTTCCTTGATTTAATCACATCCCAGTTTTACACAGCCAAGGAACCATGGCTGGAGATACCAGGTGAAATTCAGCCCTGTCCATGACTCTTGTGCACTGCATTCTCCATCCCCCATCCCTATGGCTGTACAACCTGCACCATTTCTGCCATTCTCAATGGGGCCAGCAGCCACCTCTGTTGTCCACATTTGTTTCCATGCTGGATTCAAGTAGAAAGCAGCTGTAAGAAGGTGAAGAGGTGGTAACAGTAAGAGCAAGCACAGAAGATGCAGTAAGAGTCCCAACCTCCCATGGCTGGTCATGGCAGGCTCCCCTCTCACCTGCACATCAGAGCCTCCTCCAAGGCTGATCAACCCCCACCAGACAATTAAGTGCAAGGAAAAGTATCCAAGTCCCATGTGGCACTCCAACACCAAAGACCAAAACCTAGTTAGGGCAGCTCCCCCTCTTTCTGGCAGTAAGAGCTCAAGTCCAGCTGGGAAAGCAGCAACTCCCACTGACGTTCATGTTCTGGGAAACACATTTCAAAGGAAAGACAATAAAAGAATAGTTAAAAACATGACCTGCTGTCTCTGAACATTTTATCCCATATAGGTGAATCCAGAGCAAGAACAGATGGATGAATTTTCCACACTAGAAAAGCATATTCCAATTGTTAGCAGACAGTACCCAGCACATGCCCTCAGGCAACCTTCCTGCTGCAGCCGGAGGCCAGAGCAGTGACCAGCAACAAGCTCAGCTGAAGAGATCTTGGTCTGGCTGACTTCCAAACCCACGTACTCGAGGGGGCTCCACCTCTGAAACAATGCTCAGCATTTCCTAAAAGAATATTGCCATTAATAAAATGCATTTGCCGTTAGAGTTCTCCAGAGACACTAAGTCAATGTTAGCTGGCAGCGCTGCTTCCACACACCAGCAATTTCAATCTCTGCTGTGCTCAAACCATCACCATCCACTCTTTTTATGGCTCTGCTCCAAATTATTTTGTCACTGCTCCAATCAGAAATGTTTCCTGCCTCTATAACAAGTTTATCAACACTGGATATGAACCACATGGCTCCCTGCCCGTCTCCTATCGCAGAAGGCTACAGATTAATTTTATAGGAATTCAAACACCCTATTAAACCTGCTACTACCTACTGCTGATAAAAGGGCTGCACTTTAAAAAGAGTGTGTGTTAAGCATGCAATTAGGGGCAATGACACGCAAAATTACATATGCAGGGAGATGGAATTATTTCAAGGCGTGTGCTGGAAACTGCAGGTGCCCCTGGAAGGAAGGGCCTAACCCTGTCCCCATGTGTGGCCAATTCTGTGCCCATGGGGATGGGAACTTGTCAGGTTTGTCATCACTGCTGGGTTGTACAACGACCACTGAGAACTTGGTGTTGGCCAGCTCTGTTCCTTCAGTGGCAAGGAGGTCACACAAGAACCCTGCCTGTTGATAGCCATTGTTACGGGACAGAGCAGATCCTCTTCTGTCACCTTCACTAGGACATCCAGGGGACAATCTCCCAAAGATGAATTCCAGCAAGATACAGAGATGCCCATGTCACAGTCAGCACAACAGCCAGGCACTGTACTCCGTGACAAAGGGGCAGCCACTGCCAACACAGAGCTACCTGCAAGTCCCTGGATTTAGGGTTTTCCTGCATGGATGCTTCCATTGTGCTGCTATCTCACACTCTGCAGGGAAAAAGCACAGGCAGAAGCAGCAGACATCCCTGAGCTCCAGTGTGTACACACCACAACAGAATTTCTACATTTGTCAGCCAGCACAGCCCTGGCAGGTCCAGGTCAGGCAAATGTCACCAAGTGCCCTCCTGTAGGGCAATTCTGCCCATACATGTCTCCTAGGGCAGACTGGTCCTTTGAGGATCACAGCAAGCTACAGAACTCAGTGGCTCCCCAGGAGGATAGATGGTTCCCAGGGGAACATGAAGCTGAAAGGCTGCCCAGATGTACTGGAAAGACACTGCCTCTGGAAGCCTTTCAAGCAAGACAGCTGGTACCAAAAAACTGTATGAAGTAGTGAGAAATTTAGTGCACCAAATAGCTGTGCAGGTGACATGGACAAGCACGGGAGAGGGTTAACAGCTGGAGAAAAACTCAGTTGAGCTCAGGACAGGAGGCACGCTGAGATGCTGTCATGTCCCCATCCATGGAGGAGCAGTGACACAGACACTTCTCTGAAGGGATGTCCCTGTAGCAGCTGCTGCTGGCAGCATGTCACCAGGGCTCAGGCAGCCTGTGTGTACACACTACCTCTGTGGAGGCAGGGCTGCTATGGCAAAGGCTGAGCTGTGTGATGCAGAGCTTATTCCAAAAGGTTTGAAACTTTGTTGGGTGAAGTCTGTATTCTTTGCCTTTCCTTACATTTGTCATCTTTAGAAGCTTCTGTTCATCATCTGGGGAAACAGCCTGTGTATCTGTCCTATTTTCTACTTTCTTCAGACAGCAATTAGAATGGCATTTTGCTGAAAATACTCCTCCTCTTCCAAAGGTGAAGTGCAAGGGGACAGCCAGGAACAGAGAAGGGATCTGCAGTGCAGCTTCCCCCAGTAAGAAGCAATTATCAGCCTCTCAAACTTCAATTCCTTAAAAAGTCAACTCAACCTGCTTGTAGCAGAATACGAACAGAACATACTTTCTATCACAGAAAAATAAGTATTTTCTTTTCAAAAAAAAAACCGTGGTGATGTTTCTACATCCCTAAATCACTCAGCTCTTTTCCCCAAAGTCAAAACCTGCCTGGATCCAAGCTTCTACTTGGTTGGTCAAACATGTGTGACCACCCCTCCTTGTTTATTATTTACACAGCCTGCTGGGAAGGCCTCCAGCTGGGCAAATGAAGTTCCCACCCAACACCAGACTGCTCTGACCTGTCCCGAATCATCCAGCCCTCCTTCCTGCCCTTTTGGCCCAAAATACTGCAAGTTTTTTGTGACAAGCCATTTGCACATACAGAAGTTGAGCAGCAGGGTTCAGAGTGCAGACCTGGCATTGCAAAAAGCCCCAGTATGACTTTTGTCCCAAGATGTTCAAAGAACTGCACAAACACTCCCTGATTAAGGAAAAAATACCTTCCAGGCTCTGGAAATGTAGGAGGAGGTCTGGTTCAAAACACCGCACTAAATTAGCAAGCCTGACAATGAGATAAAAGCCCCTTCAAGGGAAGGGATCAGAAGAGAGTAAAATTAGTCCAAGTGAGATCAAAGATAAATGAAATCAGGAATGTTAAGTGCTTACAGAAGCTGCTGACTATTTCCAACCTCCATTCTTCATCCTGTAGTGACAGAAATGGATAGGACTGGTTAAGCACAGAGCCACATGCTCGAGCAGCCTCCTGCTCACCTCCACCCTCTTCCCTGCCAGAGGTGATGCTGTAATGAATGCAGTCAAGGTGGGCTTCCAAGGCAGGAGCCAGAAGGGCTTTTTACACATCAGTCCTAGACAGGTGTTCCAGCTACAGACCTGTGATTTGGAGCTGAACAGCTTTTTGCTTTTGACTCATACTGGAAGTAGTTTCAGCTGCTGAGCTATTCCAAGGCGGGCAGTAACAGCTTTCAGATCATAAATGTACGTGCAAGTACACACTCACATGCAGAACACACGACATACTTGTGCATTCACATACACAGAGTTCTGGGGGAATGCAGATGTATTCAAACACAGAGAATGCTCTGGAATGGAGGGTCTTTGATGTAGCAAGTTAAAAGCATTTTTTTCCCATGAAAATTATATTTTCTGACCCAGGTTCTGCAGGGTTTTTTCATTCTCCCCCGTGTTGCTAACCCCTAGGCTATATCGTGCATAAAAACAGTCCAGGAGAAAATGTTCTTTTTCTCCCATCTATTTCCTTGCTTCCATCAGCCATCCATCCACCTCCAGCATCCAGGCCCAGTGAAGTAAATTAAAAAGTCTCCTGTCGAGTGGCATAAAAAAACAGGGCGTTTCAAATGAACAAAGGTCGTCAAATCTTCAAGGCACAAAGATGTCCTCTGCCCTCCATGGGAGCACAGCCCCTGCCAGCCTGAGTTCAGATCCAAGGCAGGCATCTGAAAATCCACATTAAACCAGCCAACAGCCCTTCCCCAGTTGCACATCTCAGCATCCAGCCAAACCCCACTCCTGTTATCTCCTCTCCCCAACATCAAAGGGAGGCAGGAATAGCCCAACGTACCATTGAGTAAAGGGGAAAAAGGATGGATTCTGTTGGGTTTTAATTTCAAATCTATAACTAAGCAGGCGACGTGTGAGTGAGCAACACAGCAAAGTCTGACAGACTGCTGACAATGCAATTACTTGGGCAGAGGTGAGACCCTCACAGCAGTGTCTTTATATCCAGGACATGTAGTACTCCAAACCCATGGAGTTGGGAGCTTTCACTCCACGACTAAGAAAAGCACAAACCCCCACTTGTATCCTTGCACATAAGGCTATTTCCCATCCCTTCCCTGAGGTTTAACCACTTAAATCAAGGTGGAAAAACCTAGACAAGGGAGAAGCTTGTTCTGGTGAAATTTTGGCTATCATTAGTAAACATGTCCTTGAGCTCTGCTACACAGCACGAGCAAATAAAAGGTTACTGTTCAACAGGAGACAAATGGCTTTGTGCAGAGGAGAACGAGTTGTGGTTTAGTAATTACTATGAAAACAAAACATTCAGGCATAAACCAAAAGGGATTCAGTGCACTGGCATATCTGTGTTCCTTTTCTAGCACAGCTGAAATCACCTGATCCACAACCCGTGAGTAACGCCCATAAGACTGACAGCACATCTCCATCAACTCGATCTTCTCTTCAAGAAACTCATTCAGCTGGGGAAAGCCAAAGACATTTAGGCACACACAAGATCCCAAGGCACAACCACTCCTACAAACCCCAGCCCACTCAACAATTCCAAGGCTCAGACCTTCACTTCAAGGCAGGGGAGGCCCATCTTTAGCATAGCTGAGTGAGGCCCCGGGAGCAGCTCAAGGACACCCAGCCCAAAGCAGCCAAACCACTGAAAGCCTCCAGTGCCTTCCTGCGAAACCCCTCCAACACTCCCAGCCCAAAACAAAGAGAGCTGAGCCAAGCCAGACAGGACCCATTACGGCACAGGCCTTGGGAGATTAATACTTCACAGGGAGCAAAGTACAAGGGTTTCTAATCTGACACACTTCCAGAGCTGACATCACTTCTAGTTCTTGGCAGCCGGAGATTTTCCTGGGGAGCCGCTGTTGTGCTGCAGGTCCCACAGCCTGGAGCCTGGCCAGCATGTTTCCTATTCCACACACATCTGGCACTTTGAAACTGGCTTGTGCACCTTGCAGAGATCCAGCCAAAGAAAACCTTCCCAGGAGCAAGAAAGTGGCTCAGACAAGGAGAGCAGAGCACTCGGTCGCCGTGTGTGTTCTGTGGGATATCACACAGTAAGAGGAAAGGGCTGCTCTCTCCCCTCCACATCCCACAGGAGGTGGCAGGAATTCAAACTGCATTTGAGCCTCTGCACTGTCGCCTGCCTTAATTTATGTATTTATTTTGGATGTTGAACTCGTGGAACCCAACAGCACAATTAATCTTATTTAATTGGGAGCGAACAGCACTGAAGAAAAGTGAAGTTACTCCTTCCAAAGGGTTTTCCTACCTCTCAGCAAGCCAACTACTGTGCCATTGTTCTGCTTAATGTAACCTTCTGCTGATGCTCTTCAGAGGCTCTTAGGAGCTGTAGAAAATCTTTACGTTCCCATTGTCTAATTCAAAGAGTGACTATACTTCAGTGTGTCCCCATTAAAGCCACACAAAGCTCTCTTTCTTCTTGGAAACTTTATGCATTGACAATTACAAGTCAATAGCTTGGTCTCAGTCTGTTTTTAGGGCAATTGCACTTGGCAAGTGGTGACCCAGAAAGAAATCTGGACGAAGGTCTCCGACAGTCTGCATGCTGGGTGCCCGGCAACACCAGCACTGAAAGCAGAACTGGAGGAGCTCTGGGCTTGGAGCACCCCACTCCCATGATCTCTACAGAATGGGAGGCTGAAAGAGGAGCTGGACACCTAAAGCCCCTTGTGCATCACTTGTTCAGCCTCCCCATGGCACAATAAAATAGAAAACATTCTTCCACTAAACTGTAAGGAGGCCTGTGAGACAGAAGGGTCAAGATCCCTACATTCCCTACTTAGTTACCAGATGTTACTGGAACTTTCCACCTTGTAAGAGCAACAGGAATAAGAAAGTTTCGCCTTCAACACCCATTAAACCTCTCTGGAACAGAAGGCTCCTAAAACTAATCTCCAGAGCTGCTGAAAAGACCATTTTATTAACACTTGATATCCAGGCACAGCAGAGCAGTTCCAATGCTGAGCAGTGCTCACCAGTGGGAAGCCAACCTTATCCTAATTCTGCATATAAGCAACCTGGATGGTTTATTTAATAATGCAGCATCTCCCACTGCTGCAGGAGTACTTATCCAGCTGGCAGCAAGGGACTCTCAGATCATCCCCTGTCACTAAGCTGATCCCAGCCTTTCATGAGCAGCTGGGTGCCAGCCCAGCACTGGAGGCAGCAAGAGGTGGCATGTGGAGAGTGTCACATTGTCCCCACATCAAGGGGCTGGGTAGGAGGCCGTGCCAAGAGCAATCCCCTCACACCCTGCACACATCCAGCTGCAGCCATGGTGTATGTACAATGTCCTGGTCACTCCCCAGCTTGGGTCTGGGTACACACTGGTGCTCCTCAAGTCCTGGCACACATTTGGACCCAGGATGAGCACTGGCAGGGAAAGTTGGAGCGTGCAACTCTCCCCAAAGAACAATGCTGGACATGAGCCTCTGGCCTTTGTCCTGTTCAAATCCCCAGTTCAAAACAAAAGAGCAGAAGGGATGGCATGAAAGAAACATCTAAAACACATGCAATGTTGTTTATGGGCCATACCTGGAAAGAATGATATCATCTAAAGCTGTAATTACAGTAAACTGATGTGCTGGTTTGAGCTGGGATTAATTTTCTTCACATGGGGAAGTGAATACCTTTGTGTATAAATGTAACATACACCAAGGAAAACACCAAGGAAATAGAACAGCTGAAAAGGTTCCCATGGAAGTATTTTTGAAGATGCTCCTAATGCTGAAGTCAACTGAAGCTGTCCATTTCAGCCACCCAAGACCATGAAAGCCACCAACCCACACAGCCCTGGAAACTCCAACCTAGTAAAATGCCAATCAACTTCTAGAAAGGACTAAGTGCTCTCCTGCTTCCACAGAAGCATCAGATTTGCACAAATATCTGTCTACAGATGATGCCTAACAGATAAGAACAAACTCTCAAGTTCGAGTTCCTTCTCATTGAGATGTGTGTTATTCTGATGTATCCCCTGCAACAAATTGTCCAGAAAGATGAAACAAATCAATAGCAGTAATAATTTATTCATTGTGTTGAATTGTCAATGGCAATTATAACAGTAAAGTGCTGGACTTTCACGAAGGTTAAGCATTTGTACTTCTCCCCTCTGACCCCAGAAGGGTTTCTGAAGCCCTAGAATTTCAAAATCCAGATTTGCTAAACTCAGCCTTTTTCAGGTCTTCTCCCCAAGGTGTCTCACAGCAGAAGAGGGAGAGGTGCCCCGTGTAGAGCAACATAAATGTGAGTCTCCCTTGCACTGAAGGATGCTCAAAGTGCCAAAGTGACTTAAACACTAAAATCCCTGAAAGCCTCTCCACAATCCCCACACTGCCTGATCCAGGGAGGACTGAGCTGTTACTGTGCCTTTCCCAGCCACTCCACACCCACCAAACCTCAGGCTTTGCTCTACAAACATCTCCAAGGCAATGTCCATCTCCTGGCCCTCATCTTTCCCTCCTTAAAAAGCCAATGAGGAACAGCTGATCCCTGCAGAAACTGCTGCAAGCATGGGATGCATGGGGAGCTCAGGACAGAGCCCTGGGTTTGCATTCAGAGATTTACAGTGTGGAGGCACATTAAAATTACAAGCTTGAACAAGTGCACTGGAACAATAACACATCAGAGCCCTGTAATTGGGCCCTGAAATACACTTAGTGAAAAATACAGACCAGCTGCAATGCTGGAAATGCTCCTAATGCAATCCAAGGTAATTATTGGTAACAGACCATCAAACAAGTGCATTAATATGCTCTGATCAGAGAGAGAATCAGATGGACAGTCTGGCACAGCAGCTTGTACCTGCAAATTATGTAAATTATTTGAAAGAGCAAAGCCCCAAAGCCCTAGAAACACTAACTCTAATGAAAGTTATTAAATGCTATTTTTGTTATCTGCTGGTGTTAACATCAGAAGGCCCATTTGCTGCAGTGACTGTAATTGTGCTGCTGAGGGTCCAGGCTGAATAAGCCTGAGATTTGTAGACTAAAACAACTGCCTTGGATTTGCATGATCTCACCGACACCCGTTTAAACACATAATGACTTCCTGCATTTTTCACTAATGTTGGAAAGGAAACCCAGTTATTTTGCTTTTGTGAGATGCACAAGTTCCTGATTTTACTTCATCATACATACACTTTATCTGCAAAGGACACAGAGGAGTCTGAAAGATGATCTCCTGTTACAACATTACCTATTTTTATACTTCAACTGTTTCAGTTTAGCATACTTTTAGGATACACTTTCATCTCTTCGTGCCTGAGAAAGCTAAAAGTATGCAGTATGATACAAGCTTCAGTATCATGCCTCTTGAGAATAGTCACTTAACCAGAAACTAATATTGCCAAATAAATACACAAAAATCCTTCACCTGTGGGCTACATTTTAAGAGTGTTTTGTAGCTCTTTCACCCTGGGTTAATGGCTTTGCATATTCCAAAGATACAAATATAAACAAATTGAAAAATGTTCAGTTCTGACAGTGAATATTTTATCACTCAAGTTCTTGCCACCCTACAGTATTTAAAAAATTAAAAAAAAAGGCAGCATACCCAACGCTAAACCTTAGGAAAAGTCTAAGAGGAATGAAACAGTGTCCCCACTCCAGGACTGAATCCAGCAGCCAAACTTTCCAGCTAATACATCCTGTCCTCTCTACCAGACAATTCTTTAGCCTTTTTAACTCAAAATTTTACACACAAAATGCAGTGTATAGCTGTGGAGCAGGTAGACAGCCCATCCTCCTTCTCCCTCATTTTAAAGACCTCCAGAAACTTGGGCTATACTTTACAATTTCAAAAGAAACACAGCACCTGTAATCTTATTTTTCTTTTATTCATATTGCAAGACAGGCACACTTCCAGCTCTAATGGTGCACCCAAAGACTCATCCACCTCCAGTGAGAGTCAGAGGCACCTCCACTGAATTTCATAGCCTGGTTCACTGCCCATCTTGCTTCCCAGCATGTCAGGTGTGTTGCATGTCACCAAGGACAACAAGAAAGCTCAGCAGCAAAGGAAAGTATGTTACAGAGAAAGGACAGAAGCCCTTTGCCTCTGCCACTGCTTCGGTGTACAAGGCTTGTGCTTGGAGTGCCAGCTTGGCCCCAGAACCCCAACTCGCCCACCCTGGCTCTCTGCAAAGGAGGCAGGAGTGACAACAGCTGCTGTAATTTATTAGTTGTGTCTGTTCACGCTCACCAACCTTCCCTAGGACGCACCGCTCCGATCGCAGCCAGACGGAAACGGCGAGCGTGACTCGGGGCAGCGGGAAAAACACTTCTCCATCACGTGTGCTTTCCCCCTCACAGGCTCCACTTCCAGTTGTCTTGCCTGTCATTAAAAGGAACTTACAACCTGCTGCTGAACGATGTACTGTAATCAATACAAACAGCCACAAGATCCCCTGGAAAGGATGTGGGAGCACTGCTCAGCAGCGATATTTACGAGCGCAGGATCCCACAGATCAGAGCAGTCCCAACTCTCCTGAGTATTTCCACTATTTACACTGAGATCAGAAAATTATAATGATATTTTATGCTTAATGGTCTGAACAAGACCTGTGAAGTCCTTCTCTCGGTCCCATTTACAACACAAACGCCAATGACAGAGCAGCAGATGGTCAGAAACACTCCCCTAGAATATTCAGGCGATTCAACTTGAATCTGTGCCCAAATCATTTAACTTTAATGGATTCTTTCATTAACAACCAAAGAAAGGGAATATGGTTGCCAGGACATTAAAATCACTTTTTCAATTATACTGTTATAAAATCGAACAAATTAGCTGTAATTCTTAGCTGAAGCTTAAATGGAAGCATGACTTTATGAAAGAAATTAAAATTGATTTGGATTAGTGGGCATCAAGGGCTTTTTAAAAATTAACAAGATTCTTATGACTTCATAGCATGGATGGATTAGCTGGAGGTTTTGCTGCCCTGTGCTTGCTACCTGCCAAAGCATGGCAGCTGGCTTCACAGCATTCGTTACAGCGGGGTTTAATTAGACTGAGGGGAGAGAACACAAGGATTGAAGCTGGAAACAAAGTTCTAGAGAAGCAGGGTGGTGTCTGAATTCACCTTTTGGACCCAGCCCAGCAGTCGTGGCAAAACTCAGGGAAATCATAACCTCTAAGCTTTAGCAGGACAAGGTCTATAGGATGTAGTGTTTAGCTTGGGGTGGGCTTGCAAAACTGTACTGGATGCTTCACAAACAAACAAACAAAAAAAAAAATCAAGCCCAAGATGTCTGCTGTAAAGAACAGACAACTTTAATGCAGGCTACTGAAAAAAAAAAAAAATAAAAAAAAGAAAGATCCAACATACCACAAAAACCCAGAGCAGGTAAGGATTAACAACGGGACAACGGGAGGAGCAGAAAGAGCAATTAATAAAGGAAACAGGAACTGTAACACTGGGCACCAGGATGCAAGTTACCTACAACACAGAGCAATGGGGTCACACTAGGAAGAAAAATGTCCTTTATATTGTATAATATGAACTTAATGAAAGAGACCTTCACTGAACACAACTTGCATTGATTCTAAAGACCACGAACCTTAAGATGTACTTTAGAGAGCCATCCCCCTGCCAGGGAAGGGAGTGATTTGGAACTGTTGCCCAGAAAAAAAGAGACTGAAACCAAGCTGGAGACTTTTATACCTACACTGGACAAAACCTTTTAAAATTTATTTATTAAAAAAAAAAAAGAAAAAAGAAAAAAGAAAAAAAGGCAATATTGGGAACAATCCTGATTTGACCTCTGTGAGCTGAACGGGATGTTCCAGTGTCCAGGCTCCACCCCAAACAGCTCCAGGATGATAGAGTGCTGAGAGCACCTGCCAGCTGGCACAACTGGCCTCTCTGTAAGGTAAATGCAGCAGAACATTTCAAAACCATTTTCATGAAATCTTGCAACACAAAGCACTTTAGATGACTCCCCTTTACGAGTCAGCATTTCATATTTAGTTATTTCTGCTCTTTATTGCAACACAGCGGGTGGCAATTTGCATCAGTAAAAGCTGGCTGGAAAAGTTAATCTTTCTTTGGACAATCCTGAATATTACTGCTTTGCCATAATCCTGCTGGTTTGTCACCCTGTACCTGGCTTTCAGATATGCCACAGAGTAATGTTCTCCAATAAATCAAGAAGAGCTTTACCCTTTGAACCAAGCTTTGAATTGTAATCACTGTGGGTCTCCATGTGCTTGTTAGCAGGTCTTATATTTAAGAAAACAGAAGAACCCATTTTAATCCAGAACCTTTCAAGATCTATATGTCTTTGAGTTCTTTTAATGATTTAAAAATCAGGGCACCCTCTGGTTTTCTGTTAGAACTAATGGCAAGATTTGGCCTAGTAGGGTGGCAACTATGCACACATAACACACACAACCAAGACCTTTATCTCATCTAGGGCAGCGATCTGAAAAGCCTGGAGTTTGTAAGAAAGGAGACCCCTGGATGAGACTGTCACTGACAGTGATCTCTTTGCAGGACAAAGCAGAATGGGCTTCTGCAAACCAATGTTTTAGGCTGAAGGTGACTTTTACTATTGCACCACTGCAATGGCACAAAAGCAGGCACATCAAATTCAGGTGCTTCTGCTGAATGGCAGCAAATGCCAGGGTAGGGAATGTTAATTTCCAGCCATGAGCGTAGGAGCTTCCTGACCCAAACTTCCTGACCCAACCAGCACAGACAGCAACTGTACCTGTGAGATCTGGCCTCCAGGCTCACATTAATCCCATGCAGGAGCAGGTAGAGGAACTGGCACTTCTCACCACACTGTAGGCATCAGCACCTCTGTCCATGAACTGTGGGTTAGAAGTACCTACAGGGACTTCTGAATATCCATTTTGACTTGTCTACCAGTAGAGGCTTATCATTATCATAATTATTAGTAACAATTATACAACTATTATATATGTTAATATATGTCAACAGAATAAGAATATTAATATATTCTCTACAGGGTATTTCACAGAATTAATGAGATCTCATAATGAGCCTAACCTCGCTGACATCTTGCTGATACTTATTTCTAAGCAAGCTACTAAATTCAGTGTGCATCTGCTCCAGCATTGAACTGGCTTGCAATTCAACGTGATATCTGTAGCTGAAAAGGACATGAAGGTTGATAAAGGGAGGTTTCTGCCTTGCTGGGGGCAGTGATGGAAGGGCAGATGTACATTTATTCCTGTTGCCTTTATTATCAATCTGGTTCCCTCTACTACAGGGAGCTCTGAGCAGCCAAGTCTTAAATCACCCCAGCTCCTGCTGCAGTGAATGGCATCAAGTCCCAAAAGCTCTTTGCCATTGTCACATCAATTCAAGCACATCACAGGGCTGTCTCTATCTCCAGTCCCAACTCCTCCCCAAGACCTTCGAAGTCAACTCCAGCAAGGCTGAGGCTGCTGCTCACAACACTGTTTTCCTAGTGGTCTCAGCTGGCACGAAGGGCTTCCCACCCTCTGACACCTTCCCAGCACGCTCAGGTGCCACGGACAGGGAAATAAGCACTCTCCCATGCACTGGGAAAGAAACCACAGGGCAGTCATACAGTCAGTGAAATGTGCCCTTGGCATCCTCAGAGCCAGACACAGTGGTACACCCAGGGGCACACAAGGCACTTCTTGTGTGCATTTGCATCCTTCCTCCTGTACAAGCTGAGATTTGGGAACAACAGGTAACTCTTTTCAGCACCAGATCCTAAGACCCCTAATTCTCTGATAGTGAATTCAGCAGCAAGATTCCCACAGAGAGGAGGATTTAGCCCTCCAGAAGTCTAAAACAAAAGCAGCATCTGTGACTCACCCATGAGACCCACAGCAACAACAGTGTAAAAATTACATTCACATGGACTTGATGCTACTCATGAAAAACAACTCTGAAGCCTTTCTCCTGGCAGACTCCATCTCTGAACACTCTTCTTCCCCTCTTTTGTTCTTTATAGGATATTTGCATGGAAACAAGAGCCCCGTCCCTCAGCTGCTCATCTCGTCCTGCTGTCTGCCCTTCCTTGACAGAAGACAGACTTTTCAGAGAGGCTGTTTTCAGGCAAATAGCCTGGAATGACAGAAGAACAGAGCACATGAGCATCTCCCAGAGTCAGAGTGCCAGTACCAAGCCAGGGATATTCCCTGTGCACAGACAACTCCTCATCCTTTTGGTGATGAAAGCTGCTAGGTACACGGGAAGAGTTCACTGGGAGATTTTCAGAGCTTTTCCATCTTCCATGGAAAACAAGTCTCTTAATTCAAGACCATGCTGAAAAGGTCCAGTTGTGTGGGATGTAACATCAATCACTAGCCAGGAAAAGCCCTGCTAGCCCAAGGTACCGCCAAACTCAGCACTGACATGTGGCACCATCAATATGAGACTCAGACTCCTTCAAAAAGACCAACCCAACAGTTACGGCAAGTTCAGATTCTGCTCTTGCCCCTGAATCTTCCTGTAATTTTTGCTCTTTTGTAAGCATATTATTGTTGTTCCAGTGGGGCTGCCTATGTGGAAAGTCTAACCAAAGAGGGGGGGGGAGCTGACAGCGACCTGCTCCGTGTATCTAACTCGGAGTGTGAGCCAGACAGCGCTGTCAAAGGGCAAAGAATACACTCTGGAAACAAAACCTCTTTGTTCCTCTAATTTTGTTCCAGTTAAGTCAGTTCAGCTGTTCCATATAACCAGTCAAAAACATTCAGCATTTCCCAAAGTATTTTAAGACTTCAAAGTTGTAGGTTTTATTTTGACAGTTTTAAAGCGCATAGCTTTTTTTTTCTTTACAGATTTTCTTGCATTAAAAACAAGGCTGTTTAATAAATTAAGCTTTACAACAACCACTGCCGCTCTGCTTTTATCATGGCTTCAATTAAAATATTGTTTCTTGAAGACAGCTAACGGCTTCTGAGAAAAAAAATGAGGGTGTTTCACAGAGAATATTTTCAATAGACTCAATTTGTTAAAACTTGTGATTAAAACCAAACTCCAAGTAGGGCAGGCTCAAAACCAGGGGGGGTTAAAGCTGTCCAAGTTGCTGATATGAACTCAAAACTTCACAGCCTTAAATGAGCATACCTAAAAAGTAAATTCTTCAACACCCAACAATGGAATATTTAGGAAAAAGTGACATCTCCAGCATTCACTGACAAGGAAAATGTAGGAAAAACTGTTTAGAGCAGTGCCTGGCAGCTCAGCAGAGACGGGAGTTCATCAGGAGCAGGCTGTTCCAGAACAAAACCTTTCTACATAACCCGGGCAACAGATCTGACCTTTACATCTACAAAAAACAGACAGCCCACCACTGAACTCATTACTGGGGGAGATCTGCCCCTCAAACCTTTTTTTTTTTTCACAGTCTCAGGGCCAAACCTGTTCTGACACCGACTGCCTCCTGTCAGGAAAGTGCTGGAACAGCTCAGGGACAAGACCTGTACTGAAACCAAACCTGTCTGAACTCTCCCTGCGTAACCTGAGCTTCACACGCCCGCGCTGACATTGTCACCACAGTGAACGGGAGCCAGGCAAGCAAACGAAGGACTCGTGTCTTCAAAAACAAAAGAGGGTTATAAAAACTAATTAGCTGTTTGTGCTTGCTGCTGCTCTTCTCTGCAAAGCTGTAACCACAGCGAGTACATCTCTGAGGGCTTCTCAACAGCAGCTCTGGGATGGCCCGGGCTGGGCCAGCTTCACGGTGCCAGCAGCAAAGGCCCTAATCCCACAGTTTTGAGGTCAAAGCTCCACTCGCACAGTTCACAGTACAGCCCACAACCAGCTGTGTCAGCACAACTGAGAAAGCAGGATCAAGCAGCCGTGGGGATGAAGCTTTTAAGCCTGCGATGCTGCCAAATGCTTCGTATCACAGCCCTGCCTATTTGCATTTCTGCCTTGGGCCCCATCTGTAGCTTCCCATCCATGTAAAAGCTTTCCCCAGGGAGAAGAAAGGCTACTGTCCATTTGTTCAACACATCTCAAGTGCATCCAGCTTCAAATGAAATAGGTGGTAAAACTCTTTGCCATGCAGTTCTGACTCTCTTCTTGTCTGGGGGCAAGGAAGACCTGAAATGGAAGTAGCTGGTCCAGTGGCTTTGATCAGTCAGCACCAGGCACCAGTGCAGCCCGCAAGCCCTCCCCAGCCTTCCATGCTAGCACCACATCCTCACCATCAGAAACACACACTTAATTCTTTCCTCAATTTCCACTTCAAATAAAAGATCTTACAAAGTAGGTCTCCAAATGCAGTATCAGTTAAATCACTTTGTAATAACACACAGGAATGTCTTTAAAATATGGTTGCATCCTGTTACAGAAGTCTTAATGAACCATATTTTTAGCCCAGGAATAACCTGAAAACCAGCAGAGACACACTGCAGCACTAAAACTATGTCACTGTAAAGCTATTTCATTACAAGCCATGGCTCTCTTTGCACAGATAATTTCTTCCATGAGCCCAGCTAAATTGTTTCAAGGTTTTCAAGCAGGCACGTGTGTAAAGCAGCCAGAAATAAGCCTAATCTACCAGGCAAAAGTTGAGAACTAGGAGAAATAAAGGAATAAACAAGAAAGAAAGAAAGAAGGAATAAACACAGGAGATGGGTCCCTTTCAACACACGTGTCTCAGCAGAGGTCACTGCAATGACTGGGAGCTGGAGGAGGGCCAGGGCACCATGCATGCATCTGTCAGGAATCCCACCCAGGCTCCAGGCAGGCATCCTCACACACAAGGGAACTGCAAGGCTGGAGAAAGCAGGAACTGAGACCACCCAGCCTCTTGTGCCTCGCACTCCCTACCTGCAGTGACAGTGACTGACACAGCCACAGCTGGCAGAGCTGCACCAGGGAGCACAGACCATCATCATCAACATCTAGAGGTGACAGACGTGGAAGAGAGGCAGGGCCAGGCATCCGGCACCTCAACTTGCTCAAGCTTCATGTAAGAAGCAAGGAGTAGATGAGGTACAAACAGGATCCAGACATGAGAGTGACAGGCACTCCAAGGACATTTCTGCTCATGCCCAGGGTTTTGAAGAATTCAGCAGCACCCACAGCTCATTCCCAAAGGCCTGGCCTGAACACTGCACTGCCTGGGAGTCCTGCGGGGCTTGTGACCTCAGACAGGGCTGTGGAGAGGCCGGGACACAGCCCCCATCATCCACAGCTCTGGGGAGACTGCACTGCTCTCCCACTCTCTCTAAAGAGAAAACAAGTTACAAAGACACCTCAAGCAATTGCTGGTGGAGTGACACCCTGTCTAACTCAGAGGGACAATGTGAAACTCCGGTGGCTCTCAGGCTCAAGAGAGAAACTCTGAATTGCTTCTCTGGAAGCTGCACCTTCCCCGATCCTGGAAGAAAGCTGGGGTAAGGGAATACCCATATACTCCATATCTCCTTAACATGAGGAAAAGAAAAATCTAAAATGGGCTTCTCCTCTGAATCAGCTCCAAAGCTATCTCAGAAAAGCCACGTTATCTCCCAGCAGCCCAAACTACTCCTATTTGTTACAGAATAATAAAGCCATTACTACTGAGCAATCACACTATTACACTGTAGTTTTACATGGCTATAATTTAACAGTTCTTCACTGTTTGCTTTAGAAAATCTGTTCTTGAAAGGTCTATAAAATTATGAACTCTTGCTCCAGTTTGAAAACATAGGCATGAACAGGGATTTCTGTTTTCTAATAAATCACATACTCCTACTAGTAAACACCAGCTTATAAGAAACATCTTTTGTTTATTGAAAGTAAATAGCATGTGGACATTTTAAACAAAGAGAAGGTGGGAGGCGGAGGGGGACAGACAGATTATGTTTTTCACTTTCATTTTGCCTTGTGTCTAAACAAACAGTTCCTAACAGCTTTGTTTTCCAAACCAACTTTCTCCCAGCTGCTATCTGGAACTACAGAAAGGGAAAGCAATACTCAAGATGTACAAGGATTACTTGACTTGCACACTCGTTTTACTCAGCAATCAGTGGTCTGGCTACACAAGCCACAGGGAGAGTTGCTAAGAATAAGCAGTAGCCTGGGAGAGACTGGTTGGCTTCACAACAGATCAGTACTGGGAGGTTTCACTCAGACCCTCACACCATGCCAGGGGAAAGAGCATTTTGCCAAGCTTTTGTGACAGATCCCAATTCTGCCACAGGAACTGATTCGCTGCCTTCCACTGAGCCACAACCACATAGAAACTTGGAAGATGAACAACAGCTTAGAGAGGAGGTCAGAGAAAACAACTCTTACAGACACCTCAGGGACAGCTGCCTGTAGCACCTGAAAACAAACTATTGCCCTGATCCTTTTTAGCCATGGTTTTTACCGTTTCCATAAGGTACAGGAAGCACTGACCCAAAAAGACACAAGAAATTATACCAGGATGGAGCATACTCTAATGTTTCTGAATTTTTCATCATCTTCAAGATCAAAGATATTAATCTTCAAAGATCTTTCTCATTCCTCTGCCTTCAACTGATGATCAAGGCACCAAATATTCCCACACTCCTTTTTCTTGCCTTCTTGCTACACAGTTTAGTGTTACTTAGACCACATCTACCTCACAAGTTCCTTGCCCACAAGAGATGTAGCAACACTTCAGTAAAGTTGCAGGGTGGAAATAGTTAGAGTTAATATTTTGATCCATTTCATTCCAACAGCAGAAGATTCCTTATATCCAGGCATAACTACAGAGACATGACTCTTTTAGAGTCTCAGAAATTATGTGCAAATACATGGCTCTATCACAGCTCTCACACACCACTGGAAACTTGCTATAATTAACCCACCACTTTCTTAATTACACATCATGCTACAACCAATCAGCCCCTCCACAGACAATGGTCCAGCCCCTTCTGAGCTGGACCTTCATGAATATTACCCAAAAAAGGCATTTGAAGGGCCTCAGATGGAATCCAGAACGTGGTAACTTCTCACTTATACCTCATTCACCCCATCCAAGTCTTGTAGGCTGGGAATGTGCAGGCAGCCCGAGCCAGCCTGCACTGTGGGAAGCAAACCCTCTGCACGAGCCCTTTCACAAGGCCTTTTTCTCCCACTGCTGCATAGCTGCCACAACAGCAAAGTCCCCCTGACAGCACATGGATTTTATTGCTACTTGCAGTGCAAATGAGATAATTAGGTCAGAAATCTTCAAAGCCCTGCCACTGCCATGGCTAATGAGATTTTGCAGTTCACCTGAAAATAAAAATGGAAGGAGAAGGGCAGGTAAAGTTCCTTCTCTACCAACAGCCTGAAGTCTAGCAGTGAAGTCATCCAGGAAACAGCTTGGTCCAGCTTCCATCAAGAAGAGGTCCTTCCTAGCTGGAAAGTCAATGCATGAATACAACCCTTAAAAAAGAGGAGCATTCATACAGGAAAGCCAGGGGCACAACAGATTTGCCAACAAAACACAAGGAACAAGCAGACAAACTGCCACATTTTAATCAGTGACAGCCCTCTTATCTTGCTGTGTGATGGCTTTCTCCATGCAGAAAGAGACCAGATCACATCTCTGTTCTTACCTGAAATACCGTCTTCAAAAAAAAAGGGGCAAAGAACTCTTCTGCAGGGGTGTCACTTCAGTGACAACCCAAGACACACGCACTCCTCAGACTGAGCCAAAAGCTTTCACAACAAAATCCTCTGGCATGTATTTAGAACTATTTATTGTACAATTCTGTCTTTTAATGTTAAGCAAAGAGCATCCCTTGTTCACTCTTGATAGGCTGGGTTTCAAGACTGGAGTGTGTCTTCAGGGCAGGGTGTAAAGTGCCATAATGCAGAGCAGCTGCAGAATGTCAAAGAACAGCTCTGTTTTCAATCCTACCAGGTACACAAGGAAATACACACATAGACCCTCTCCCTGCTCCTTGTGCTTTCTAGCTCTCTGCAAACAGCCAACCTGTCCTGCAAAGCCCCTGTGGAAAGGCCTGGATGTGCAACTTGTCACTCAGAGAGGACAAGAACCAACCCTCTCATGCTGCACTGGAAAGAAGTCACCTACTTCCAAGAAGAGAAGTCAGACTCGTCAAATTCCTGCCAACTCTCCTGCATTTCCCAGGTAATTGCACAAACCATGAATTAATAAGAAATAATGAGCCAGCACGCAGGGGAAGAGAAGACAATTCAGAACAGCAACAAAGAGAACTAATGGAAAAGTACATTTTAATAGCTCAGTGCAGACGACTGTCACTGCAAGCCCGCATTGCCCCAAGAGAGGTGTCACTTCCCTGGGAGGACACAGGGACACACCCGCCACCCACGCAGCACAGGAACACAAGGCAAAGGTGAGGGGGGCTTAGGGCAGGAGTTAATTTTGAAGAGAACAGACAGTGTGGGCAGTCCTGACAAAGCACCAGCCTGTCCAGGGATGGCCTTGTCACCACCCACCACGTGTCCTTCAGGAAGTCACAAAACCCATCTGGGCTTCACTGCCTGGCTACAACTGCAGTATCTGACACCAGCTCCCTCCATGGGCGTGGACCACCCCTGCTTTATCTAGACCTGCTCTGCTTCTTTCTGTTACCACCTAACCCCACAGGTATGTCATCAATGCAGCCAGTCAGCCTTGCTGGGACAACAGCAGATAAAAGGGCAGGCTTGACAGAGAAAATAATAAAATGGAAGATGATAAACTTAAGTCAAAGGGGTGCTCACAGCTAGACATGCATGATCTTACCAAGGACTTGACCACCTTGGGACTTTAATCCTCCTGGCTTAACTTCTTACCTAGTCCTGTTTGAAAAGACAGTATCTATTTGTGATCTGGAAACTCAATTATTATTGAAAGAGCAAAGTGACTCTTACAGCTCAGGGATTGTGTTAGGAAAAATAGCAACATAAAGGCCATATCTGTGGCTACAGGGATGCACATAAAGATGGAGGAAAACAAGGAGCAGTACAAACTTTTCAACATGGTTAGGACCGAGGGTCAGAATGGGTGGAAATCTGCCCTCCCATTTCCAAACTTAAACTTACATCTATTATAACAACAGGAGGAAAATATATTTCACAACTTATTTCAAAAATGCCTCACACCTACTTGGCTGTTTAACTTTCCAGCATCTACAGTGCATTTACCCACTGTCAGCGAAAGTTTCTCTTCAGAGCACATAAATCTTTCTGTTTTCCAAAGCTGCAGCCAGCTGAAACCTGACAGTTTGAGGACAAAGCAGTAAAAGGCCCGGGTCTGCTTCCAAATGGTGAAGGACACGCTTTGGACACACAGTATCCGAGCAGCAGAATTCCTGTGGGGACAGTCACACCACTTTGGGGCCCTCCCCGATCAATGGGGGTCCAAGCTTGGATGTGATGTTTCTCCCTGGCTGTCTCTGGGCTTCTGCTTATCTCACCAAAACACATCTAAGAAAAGACACCTAGACTTACACTGAGATTTCAACAAAGAACCCCAGATCACCCACTTTTCTCTACAGTGAGGAGAGTTTTGCCTCTGTGCATCCAACTGCTAGATGAGCACTATAGATGGTGGCTGCTTTGGACCAAGGAATCCAACCTCATTTATTACTAAAACCAGATTTATTTCCATTAATCTAGACTAATTACTGCTGCTCCTCCTTTAATGAAGTCTGTTGTGCCTCAGCACATAACACCAGCACAGGAGAAATCCTCATCTTCATAACCAGGCAATTTTGGGCCACTTTGAACAGCTCCTTCTCTAGTGTTAGAAGCAAATGATGAGAATGATGTCTCTTCCAGAGAGCCAGTTTTATTTCAGGGAATGCTGTGTGATCATTCTCATGTTCAGGTCAACAACACCCTTGCAAAATCTGCTTTATCCAACTTTTACTACTGTTGAGCAGGGATTAACATTAATTGAGCCCAACCCATATTAGCCAAGGATTATTTGTTAGTCACCAGCCTATAATCACTTGCATTTTCCAGCAGAAACCTTTACATTGCTCAGATAACTTGAAGGATAATCCAAGTCACCTTTTTAACGAAATCTATATAAAAACACACATCCACATCGTTGTCTTCCTCCTTCCAAAATACACAATTAGTTCAGCTCAGAAAATGCTATAAAAATTAGTTCTGTCAAATTTGCAGTCCAACAAGTTTCTGGTGAGAAGAAAATACTCCCTATGAGGGCAGCATTTTTTTTTAATCTCACAAACTCTAAAACACACAAAAAGTATTCAGGAATTTTCATTTACAGGTCTGCACATACAGCATACCAAATACCAACTCAGCCCTTCTGTTTAAAATCTAAATGGAAGTTACACAGATGTGCCCCATCCTGATGCTCCCTCTGGTTTCCTGCATGTGAACCTCCTGCTGCAACACCCCAAATCTGCCTCAGCAACGGCTCAGCTGCACCGCAAGAGGCACTCTGGGAGATGAAGGTTTCTTTACTTTTCCCTCGGCTGGCTCTGATCCCATCACATCTGGAAAGCCACATCCAGCACTGGATGTCTGAGCTGAATGGCAGCTCTGAACTGAGCTGGGGGGAACTGGTGCCCTAGGGATCTCATGGTCCAGCTCCAAGAAGTCAGGCTTTGAACTGAAGCAGTAAAATACTTCCCCAGCAGAGCAAACACCTGACTGCTGAGAAAAGCGGGGCTTACTTACTACTGTTACGACAGAAGGCTGAGATTATGGGTGGAAAACACGTGAAAGACTCAAGGACCTGCATGTACTCAGTAAGGAGCAGATTATCAGGAAATTCAGTGAGTGTATACATCCTCACAGAGAGGCTCTTCATACCAGTACCTGTCTTCACACACCCACAAAAACCCCAGCTGGGTGAACTCAAACTGAAGGTGCACGAGGATGGCAAACCAGCCTCCCGAGGGGCTGCGATGGACAAGCACCCACAGAAAATGTTTATGTCAGAAGTGGGTGTTGTTTTTTTTTTTAAGAGATGCTCTTTTTCAAGCACAACCATTAAATGTGGAACAAGAAACATCTCAGCTTGCCACAGTACACAAGAAAGCAGCACAATATACTGCTTGCCTTAAACATACTGAACTATCCCAAGTGCCTTCACTGGTGGGAAAAACAAAGAATGATCTGACAGCTCAGCCTCGTGCCCGGATGCTGAAGTGTTGCTGAAGCCTTTCACCCCTCACTTAACTCCTCTGCTGCTAAACAGCAAAACCTGGCAGCAGCCATAAACATGAAGTAAATGGGAAGCTCTTCTCTGCCAGCAGCTGGGAGAAACTTCCATCTTCCCCACTTTGCATGTAAAGAAAACTCCACAATAGTACTCGTGCTAATGCTGCTCGCCAGATTTTCCACTGACAGACTCTTGAGGAAAGCCTTCAGATAGGAAGCCTGCTCCTAAGGACCCTCTTCAAGTGGATGACTTTTGACTTTGGGAATGTATGGCTCATCTTCTTGAGGAACGGCTCCTTTTGTTTTCAGTACAGAGAAAAAGAGTACAAAAGAAAAGAAAGAAAAGTTGCATTTACTGTGACCTAGGGAACACAGAGCTAAATAAATTTGATCAATATTTTGATTTCTCTGACAAAAGCCGCAATCAGCACTGACACAAACAACTGGTTAGCAAGCTGGGGAGACAGGAGGGGTAAATCAAACCAGAGTTTCAAGATACTTATCTTTCCATCACAACAATTGCCACCAATGACAGTAATTTACATGCCTAATAGGCAATATTATGTTTACAAAACCATTCTTGGGAGGGAAAATCTAAACAATTTTTGCCAACCCAGCAAAGGAGCTGGTGTTGGATCAGATCCTGGGATTCTTTTTCCCCTTTTATCTTATCTGATGGTATTTTGCCAAGATGCCTTGCTATGGAACAACACAAACTGCCTTCAGAAGTGTCTTTGCAAGCCACACAGACCCATGGAGGATATGATCACCCTCCTGTCACAGCCTGGATTCTCCAACAGCAGGGCTGCCCTAGCCTCTGTAACAAGGGGAAATACCAATCAAGCAGAAAAACAATGGAGCCAAGCCAGCAGCCCCAGCTCCTCCACCCCACACCACAGCCTGGAGCCCTCTGCTGAAGATAAGGGGCTCGTTGGAGGTTATCTCCCACACAGGGGCAGGTCCCATCCCCAAACCACATCCCCAACATCAGCCTGAACACCTGCTAATTCTCTGCCCTCCCCAGCCCTTGGTTTGGTTTGGTTTTTCTTTCCATTAAAAGCTCCCTGTCCCTTTGTTACAAGCTCTTTCAAGGCTTTGCCACAGACAGACAGACAGGTGGGACTGCGAGGGCACAGAAATGGGCTCAAAAAGGCTCAGTCCCTCTGGGTCTATGTAATTAGGAGGACTATGCTCATCATTCCTTTAAAGCAGCACAGATAACCTCAGAAATGCAAGAGCACATTTTCACTAGACCATCAGCTAAAAAGAGACAAAGATTTCCAAAAGAACATAAAAGCCTTCTCACATGCACAGGGAAAAAAAAAAAACAGTGAACTCTTGACTAGTTTTAATATCAGGGAAAATTCCACTTTTGTCTGGAAAATACGTTCACCCATTCTGCAGCTGTATCCAACAGCCAGCCAAGAGCCACAGAGAGGACAGTCCTCCCTTAAGTGCAAAACCTGAGGTAATTTTGGAACCTGTAAGCACTGATGATGCTTCTGAAATAAGGAAGATTTATCAAAGCCCTGAGTGCATGAACAGTCAGATTTTGCCAAAACTGTCAGTGCATTGACAGGGCACAGGAAATCCATTTCATTAAGTAATGACCTTTTGGTCACACCAATTAACTTGATCATCTATTGACAGTCAATTTAGAAACGATCAAGGATGCACCTTTCCCAGCACGAAGTGAAACAGGCAAAGGACTTTATCACATCCCTGCTGCCAGCCTGGCATCACTTCTGCATCCCAGGTTTGCTCCACCAAGTTCTGCCACCCCAGCACCATTTTAACTGTTTCATTTCCCAAAGTCTTACATTTAACAAGCTGCTAAGCCATCCCAACACCAAAGGGAATGTGGTTCAAAGACCCAAGCAGGAAATGAGATCAGGGAAGTCTGTCAGAACAAGGGAAAGAGTCACAGCAAACTGAGCACAAATGCAATACTTCACATACTAGATTTTAATTCTCCCACTTATCTGGGCTGAGAGCAAACCTTGAGGATGCTCACATTTCATTAGCACATCTATAATATTAATGAACTGTCCTCAAGAACTCCATAAATATCTGGAAAAAAAATTAAAACATGAAAAACCAAGAAAAGATGGAATAAACCAGGTTATTCTATAGCTCAGCTGAATTTCATAAGGCAATAACAGGCAATTGTGTTTAAAATGCTGATAAAGATTTTTAAATAATTTGAGAACATCTGATATGAAAGTTTCCCTGGAACACAGTAATTGCTTATCATAACCACCACAAAGTATGTTTATTACCCATGGAGATAAGACACAGCAGCTGCTGGACTTCTCAGATAAAGCCAGCCCGTATCACAACAGCAGGATCACATGGATTAGGAGGAGAGGATCTGACTCAAACAGAGACACCAATGGGCATCAGTGACATGAACAAAAACACGTCCAAGGGAGAAGCTCCATGACCTACACACTCACAAAGTGTCCTGACACCTGCAAACAGGACAGGGTCAGATAGACTCAGACACCTGGTTTGGCCCTCCCATGAAATTTCCCTTCTCAGCAGCTGCAACTCCAGCAGATTTTTACCCTCCTGCAAAGAAACACTGACCAGCTCTTCCTCTTCCTTGAAGCCTCCATTATTCTTCAGAATTAGGAAATTCAATGGTGTTTCAAGGATAACTTCAGCATACTAGTGACAGTCAGACAAATTAGAAGCTCTTCAGACTTCCCCCCCCCATGTCTGGTGGAGGGTCTGGCAGCTCTAGAAGGGCTTGTGAAAACACAGCTTAATGCTGCTTTATATGAAGGTGGCAGATTCAGTTTTAGCAACTGTAGATCCTCTCACCAACAAGCTGTTAAATCAGAAAAGCACAAGCAGCACTTGGAGGCCACTTACTCAAGGGATTTAATAAATGCAAGAAGGGTACTTAGAGTGATGGTGTTCTTCATGTTTACAGTGTGTAACAGCATCCTCTGCTCAGTGGGAACAAGTGGGGAAACTGAGGCAGAGACAGCAAGTGACCAACACAAAGACAATGAAAAGAGCCAAAGTCACAGCAGCTCTCTCAAAAAAGAGAGGAAAACAAAAGACACCAAACCCCATAATGTGAATGCTGATGCAATCCTAAATCATGTATTACAGCAGAAAAGACTTCAAAAATAAAGAGGTGAATACAAGGACTTGAGATTGTGATTTCTTGCAATTTTGTCTCGTGAGTGGATTGCCCAGTCCTACCCAAAAAAGGTTCATGATCTGCTCAAAGCTCTTCCTGCCACTGAGGCACTTCAGGTTCCTCCACAGATGCTTTTCAAGTCCCTGTCCTGTCCTTCAGACCATGCAGAAACTACATCTCACTCCTCTACTTGGTCACTTATTTTCAAAAACTCTGAATTCTCCATGTTCAAACTAGTTATGACTGACCAGCAGATCCAGGAATTATTGGGAAATAGAAAAGGGAGATGGACAGACAACTGAATGGGATAATTACACCTCTTCACCTTCAAAAACCAGCTAAAAATACTGTAGGCAAGTGGGTCCCATTCTCCTCCAGAAAGTAACGAAATTGCACCAGAGTTGATTTTGGCCCAACACGCATTTGGCAAGTATTGATAACAAGGATTTACCATATCCCCTCTGGTATTACAGCTAACTATAAAACAAACATTTGCTTCCTACTGATAACAAAATGACTATGATCACTCAGGGTTTGTAAAGGTTAGGGTTTCTCTGTCACCCAAGGCAGACCTGTCATTCCCAATGTCCACGTAAAAATATCCTGTATGTAACACTGGCCTCAGTTTTCCCTCAGGTACCCACTCACCTCACGCAGAAATACAGTTTGGGATGGATTCCAGCAACAAATTACAATCAGATTAAATATTAATTCCCATCTTAATTATATAACCATGACTAGGCTTAATGGCCTTGAAGCTGTTTAACCAGGAGAGGAGCGTGTAAATCGTGCAAGCAGCATCTCTTACGCTGCAAATGCCCAGACTGGTTCACAAGCACCTGGATTTTTTCCCTGGGAGAACAGCCAGCCTTTGGAAAAGCACAAGGGGAGGTAAGAATTCAAATCATCTGGCAAGCAATAGGGTATCAGGAGTCACAAACTTGTGGGACAGCACAGCCCTCTGCCCTCAGGATAGCTGTGCATTAGAGTAAAAAAGATCATATATGTGCTGAATACGTATCGATGGATTTCATTCTCACCTTTGACAGAGAGAACCATCTCTACATTTGGCTGAAGTGGGCCATGAGGTTGCCAGAGCAGATGAAGTAACTGGTCCAGGATCACAGTGGGCATTCACGAGAGATGTCCTGTATGCCACAGCCCACCCCAGAACTTTGCAAACTCAGGAGGCCCAGGTGCTCTCAGTGCAGAGACACCTGCAATGTCCCACAGAAGCTGCCTCCATCTCCAAATCAGACTACATGAAGGGAAAATAATCTCCTTTCATCTCCAGGGAAAGGCAGATTGCCAAATATTTTCTATTCCAATTCTTACTTGTGCCACTCTAAAGTGCCTCATATATGACCACAAGTCACCCACCCCCACGGGGCCCCCACAGCAGATCAAATCTACTGCAGCTGCCAGGAGAAAGTTTGCTGCAAAAGAGGGGGATATGCTCGAAAATGAGCCCCTTCTGCTTCACTTTGGACTTCAAGGCAGTGAAGGCACAAAACCCAAAAAAAAGGAAAAAAAAAAAAAAAAAAAAAAGGAAAAACCTAGGGAAAACAGGAGAGACAAAACCAGAACCAAGCCTGAGCAGTTTCTCCTCCAGCTTCACACACTAGAGAGAAATAGAGAAACGCCAGCAAAAGCATTCCCCACGCTAGAGCAGCCCCTGCCTGGCTTGGAGACTGGCTGTCACAAGAGCCACAGCACAACGGCAGCGAGTTCCAAGCTCCGGCACGAGAAGGCTGCTCCTGGAAACGGGATACAGGTGAAGCCTCGCCAGCGCTGGGCGCACGATGCTTGGCACCGTCAGTGCCCCCCGTTTCTTGGGGCTGTAGGAAACACCCCTTCCCTGCACCGCCCATCCCGGTGACACCGCAAGGCCACGGTCACAGGCCGGCGGACCCGCAGGCAGGTGACATCCTGCGAAGCGCAGGGAGCCGCAGCAGCAGCAGGGACACGCGATTCCTAACAATGGGAACGCCGACTTCCCCGGCACAGGCTCTCACGGCAGGCAGCGGCTCCGGGGTCACGCCGCCAAGGCGAACGCGACAGGAAGGATAAAACAAATCACAACTCAAGTGAGGTGGTGTCGAAAAAGGAAATCTGTTCTATAGCAGAACCACAAAACCGAACTACACAAAACCAGATGGATTTCAGCTTATCCCTCGGATGGAAAGCTCAGCGCACTTCCCACCAACACGTCCCCTGTAGAGAGCCCCAAGAAAAGGAACCAGCACAGCCCCCTTGTTGGAGTCAACTGAAAAGGGGTTGTTTAGTCCTTGTTTTTTTTCCTTAAACCCCTTTCCTGCTACTGCACGGAAAACAGACTCAAAGTCAGACAGCAGAAAGCTTTCAAAAACACTGGATCACATCCCCAGCAAGTGTACACTGGCACTGCTTCCATCGAGTCCAGAGGGGGGAAGGTTTTCCACTCTACTTCTCTCCTACGAACTTCATACCCAGCGAGGCTTGAACTTTGGATCAAAACACATGTGGCTTTGGGATCAAACACAGACTTTCCCAAAACCATTTCAACTCTCTGCCAAATTAATTTCAGATTGAAACAAGTCCATGTTTTTCTTTTCAGAATCAAACCCACCTGTTGGAAAGCACATCCACACATACCCAGCAGCACGTCCAAGGACTGTGCAGACGCACTCAGTGCCTCCCTATGCAAGGATGTGTCCCATTGTTAGAAAACAAACTGCAACAATTTTCACTAGTTGCCTAACTGCTTGCAAGAAACACCAAGAAGCCACAACTGCAAATTCTCGCAAAGCATCTGAAGTTTTCTTGTTGAAGTGGGTTTGGAAAAACAACATCTACTCCACCACCCCCATGTTTTCTGTTTTGCTTTTTCCTTTTTAAATCATTGTTCTCTATTACAAACCTTGGGATCCACTTAGCTGTTTGCTCAAACACACAGGAGACGGCTCCCACTCAGTCCAGCCTACCTGCTGCTGGAGGGGGTCACAGCCTGCCACCCATCTAGGAAAACCAACACTCACTGGTGACAATGGGCCATTTACATGGACCGTTATTCACTTTCGAAACAGCCACCATAAAGCTGCACCTATGTTGAATCATAACCTACCCCTAACGGGAGCTCACAGTGTTCTGAGGAAAAAGAAAGAAAAGAAAAACAACCCTGCAGCCATCCACGTGCTGTTATTATGCTCTGCTGAACCTGAATGCATCATAAAAGGAATAAAAATGTACAATGACATGGGGATGGCTCCTCCATCACAATACCCTGTTCAGAGGGGATTTTAAACGAGAGCAAGTCCCTGGCACACGCTTACATTTTTTGGTGCGGTTCTGCCAGCCTGTACCTTTCCAAACCCTTCTCAGGGATGAGAACAAAACCTTCTGTGGGTTGTGCACACGCAGAGAAGGAACCCCACACCCCAAGGTCTGACAGTTCAGCCGACCCTCAATGCCAACTTCGATGGCAACCACAGAAACCCACCAACACGCCCGGTAGCCGCGTACGTGTGCCCTCGCACGGCGCCGTTTGCGTAACCATTGCAAAACACGAGCGTGAGGAGCATGGCTATTCCTGGGTCACTTCCTTGACCAATGGGACATCTGCCTACCCGTGTGTCCCATGCCGGAGGGATTGGGGCAGGGGAGGTGAGGGGCCCCTCCACGGCCTCGCTGGACACCTGGGCCTGCTCTGGGCCACCCTGTGTCGGACAACCTCTTCATTCCCCACCACCCTGGCACAGCCACTGTCCCTCTGGCAGAAACTTGCCACTGTCTAGGTGGAGGCCGTGGAATGCTGCTGCTGCTGGTCTGCTGTCCCTCCCAGCCCATACACTGAATGTAATTCTTGTGGGGAGTGTCACCCTCAAAGTGTGAGGGTGTCACTCCCAATGTCACCCCCCAAATGATGAGTCCAAAGGAAGCACCATCTAGGCATGGGCCATGAGCACAGCTGTCGTCCGACTTGGAGGAAAGAAGGGGATGGGGAGAGGGGGGGAATGGCCACGGACGGACGGGACGGCCACTAAGGGGAGAAAGGACGACTGGGATAAATGGCCACTAAAGGGGAAGGAGGGCTCATACAGCGGGTGACCGGCCAGGGAGCGCATCCGCGCGGAGCCTCCCGCTACCCATGTGAGGGCAGGTGGCACCGCGGCCGCCCGCGGACTGGGGGGCACCGACCTCTTCCCTCCCTCCTCTCCTTCCTCACCCACCTTGCACGGCCAGGACGGCGAGGGCGGAGAAGCAGAAACAAAGCAGCAGGTCCTCCAGCGCCATGTAAGCCCCGCCGGGCGCCGGGAGCAGGGGCCGCCGCGGCCGCATCTACGAGGGGAGCGCGCTCTCCCGGCGCCCGCACCAACAGGTTGCTGCCAGCCCGCGGCGGGGGGAGCGGCTGCGTTCCCTCAGGGTGGGGGATGGCAGGTGCGGGGCTCCTCCGCCCGCCGGTGACTCCACAAGCCACAAACATTTATAACATTTTATGTGGGGTTTTTAAATAATTTTTGTCCTCAATCTCTTTTGTATTTTTTTTCGCTTTTGCCACGGGTGAGCGTGGAGGGTACCGGGCCGCCTTCAGCAGCC
>WBNO01011811.1:1076252-1089863 GCA_013400575.1 Peucedramus taeniatus
CTCCCGCCCGCAAGCACCTCCACAAGCCACAAATACTTACAACATTTTATGTAGCTTTTTAAATTAAAATTCCACCCCCACACCTCTTTAGGGTTTTTTCCCCGGTTTGCCATGGGTGAGCGCGGAGGGCACCGCGCGGCTCCCGCCGCCGCGCTCCCCTCACGGTGCTGCCGGAGACGCCTCTCCGGCCCCGCTGCCCGTCGGGGCTGCCGGAGCTCAGCGCGCCGAGCCCGGCTGGCAGCGGAGGCAAACGGACACCAATGACCGCGTCGCCATGGCTTTGTTGGGGTTCAGTTTCGAGGCACAGTCCTTCAGGTCTATCTCGTTCATTGGTCGGCAAAGCCTCGCCTGTGCTCCTCAGCCGATTGTAAAAATAAAGTAAATAAAATACATGGTGTGGCATGTCTGCACCCCATCGCTGAGGAGAGAGGCAGGACCTATCCGCAAGCTGAGCCAAGCAGTGGAAATAAGGCAAGGAGATGAGAGATGGAGTCCAAAGTTGCTGCCTCCCAGTTTGGCTTGGCTGGGTCCCAGACACAAACTCTCACCACATGTGTGTGCGTAAAGCCGCAGGTGCAGGTTTAATCCTGAGGGCAAATGACACCAAGTCCTTTGGGCAGTGGTACCTGGCACCAAACACAAGGGCAGCCGCATCCAGAGTGGGTTTGCTTTGCCTTCCAAAAGGACACTAAGCTGCCCAGCACACAGGCATGTTTTATCACAGCAGTGTGGAATGCGGAGGGGGCTTCAGCTATTTTCAGAATATGAAAAAAGAAACCTTTTTAATCCAGACCCTCCTATTTATTAGCTTGTATAATGAACTATAAAAACTTAAATGAAACCAGAAAGGCTGTGTGGTGGGAAGCAGGTTTCCCAGGAGTGTGAGTTATGCAACTCTAAGTTCATACTTGGCACTGCCAATACAGATAAGCCCTGAGAGGCAGCAGCTCCCTACTCTGAAGAGATGTGCAGGGGGACTTTGCCCAGCATCAGGTGGGCACTCACTGTGCACCTTGCTGGGAAGGAGTGCGTAATAAGGCCACAGCATTCCATTGGCCCCATTCCTGAACCATCTCACCTCCCTTTGGAAAGACAAGTGGGTAGCAATATCCACATCCTTTTCTGCACTAGTCCAGCATGGAGATAAAGATTAACAACATTCACAAACCCTTCTTTCTCTCCAGGTTCTTCCCACCTGCTCCTTTATGTGTGAGTTGGTTTTAAGGGTGCTGTCAAATTGCTTTAACTAGGCTGTAAAGAAATATCTACTTGTGTCTACCAGTGGTTTCTTTCAGACACACCCCCACCCATGTTTTTTCGAATCCCAGACATTTCTCCCTCCCTTTAAGCAAGAAAAAACTTTGCCTTGCAGTGAGGCAAGTCTCACATTAATATAAATAAGGAAAATTGGTAGTGGTCTACAAAACACTGAACATTCTGGCAAAAAGCACCTGCCTGGGTTAAGGCATTGACTGAGCTCCATGTCAACAGGCCAGGGTTAGATCTGGCTTTGAAAAACCCAGGTTTAACCCGTCTTAGCTCTCTACCTGATCTTAGTGTTACTTGATTCCTCTCTGGCACCTCTTTGTCTTCCTGCATGTCTGTGGAAACAGGAATGAAACCAGTAATTCGACAAACCCAAGCTTGCAACATATATTCCTTGAATATCTGTCCCTGGGGAAAAGAAAAAAGCAGCGACTTGGCAAACAGCCCCTGAACTGAGAAAGCGGCAGAAACATCACCCGGAGCACCAGCTCCTTCACACTGCCAACACCTGTGCTCTGCAGGAGCAACACCAAGTCCCAGCGTCTGCTCACAGAGGTGAAATGATTCCCTGTGGCACTTACAGAGGGAGAGCCTGGCTGAAGAGCCACTTAGTAGATTTGGGAAGGATCAGATAACTCCCTGGCTGTCAGACTGTAAAGAACAAAGTGACAGCAGCCATGCCAGCAGAAGGGACGTTCCTTCCCAGACAATGGCACTTCTGCCCCAATACTCAGGGCAGCAAACCCCCCATTTATGTGCCATAGACTCCCCAGCGTTCCCATTCCTGTGAACGAGGCATTTCTGCCTTTCAATAGCTGTAAACCTTCCATACTTTGAGAGAAGAAAGTGTGACAGGTGGAGCAACAGCAGTAAGTGGCTGGTGTTTGTAGTTCAGCTTTTTGTTCCCCCTTTGAGAGACGTTATTTCTGTGCTACAAAAAATTTTTGGTGAGTCAGGTGTATGGACAGTACACTTGTCTTGGTTTGTATTAGATCCCAGGAATAACAGCCCACTAGGGAAATCCAGCAAAAGGTGATATAAATTTATCTAGCTCAGCAGTAATTTTCAACATCCAAAGAGACTTTTTTTAGGGTGTAAAGTCCCATTTTAAGGGTCAAAAGCCTAATTTTTTAGGGCTTTCCCATGCAGGCAGCCTGTAGCCAAGAGGGACCCATGCTTCTGAAAGGCTGTAGTAGTGCAAGAGACCTTGGAGCACAGCAATATATTACAGAGGGCTCTGTAATCAGAACTTCTCCATCCTCTGAATCCAAATCCACATGAAGAAGCCCATGTCCACTTCCAGCTGGCAGCTGTGAGATTCAGGCCACCAGGATCTAGTTGTATGAGTTACTAAACAAATGCAGGTAAAGAACAACACCTGCTCCAAAAAAGACACCCTAAAATAAAAGAAACCTGAACAAGAACATATTTCAGAGAGAAAGCAGTGAGGACCAAGAAGATTCACAGCTTAGATCCTTTCTCTCCCAAGCAGGATTAAACTTCCCAGTCTGAAATACAGCCTTGCTCCGTTTTCTGACCATCCCTGACTCCAGACGTGTCTGCAGTGCTGAGGTTGACATTTTATGATGGATTTAAGCAGCTCTAATTACCAGAAGAGTTGGCTGCTCTTTCCTTTGTGACGGCATTAGTGCTTGAATGAGCCTGGAGCTGGACAGAGGAAAGGATGGTGCTGAAAACTTAATTGGCGACAACATTAACAACAAAATCAGGGCCCTGCTCCAGCTCCCTGTGCAATCACTCAGGAGTTGGTGCCAGCACAAGGAAAGCAATGGGAATAGACAGACAGAGACATGAGGAAGTTCTCAGCAGCGGTACAAAGCTGGATCAGCTCAAACTCACTGCAAGACTTCACCCCTGGTCTTCCCAGAAAAGGAGTCTCTCGGGGACCTTTACCACCAGGACTCACTTTGTTCCCAGACTTTTTCTGGTCTGGCAGCAACTTCAACGCTGGAGGGAACGTTGACTTCCAGACGAGGAAAGTGACGGTAGCCTCCTGTTCCGTATGCGTGAGCAATGCCAAACAGGAGCAGCTGGTTGCACATAATAACATGCATGGTGTAAGTGAGCAACACAATGAGCAATTTGCTCAACAACCCAGGGACATCAGGACAATTCTGTATCACAGGGAAGAAAGAAAAGAGGAAAAAAACATGTGATGACCAAACCCTAAGGGAGACTCAGCATCCTACACATCCATTTCATTACGCTTGCTCTTATAAATATTTATTACCCAGCCTATCTCATCATTCTTCCAGGAATGGGTGTTGTGTTATTGTTATACCCAGGGAGGGCTTTCCTTCTTCCTCTGGTCCTGCTGCAGGCAGTCAGCAGTTGCCAAAGATAGATTGGGAGCAAGAGTGTGACATTAACTATGGAAAATGCTGCTTAAAATGGAGCTCAGGGGCAGATATTGGCAGGTGCATTGTTAGGAGGAAAACGAATGGAAAAGGCAGCACGTAATGAGATTCGGAAGCTTGGATTTAAAATGTGTTCGTGGCAAAAGAGACTTCTGCGTGCAAGGGCCCTGGTCCAACAGCCAGAGCCACGAGTGAGGAGGGACTCCCACCCTGAAAAAATCTGAACAGATCCAGGATGGGGGAGTTATGATGCAGACAGTACCAGGCTATGGAGCAGGAATGAGAGTAGGGTGGATTCTAAGCACCAATATCATCCCTCTGCCTGCACATGGAAAAATATCAAAATACCTTACATAAAGTAAGGTACAAAACCTCCAGCATTTACAAAGCTTTGCACGTCAAACTTGGAGTGGGTTTTTATGTCTCTTTGATTTGTATTGCTGCCGGGATGTCCTGGTGCCCTTTCTTGCTCTTCCTGGGACTTATAACCTGGGTGAGGCTTTGCTAAATCAAATGCAAATTTGCCTTACAGAGAGAGACATTGACTGATTCTGAAGGGAGCCAACAAGAAAGATGGAGAGGGACTTTTAACAAGAGCATGGAGTGACAGGACAAGGGAGAATGGCTTCATACTAAAAGAGTATAGGTTTCGATTAGATATTTGGAAAAAAAATCTTCTCTGTGAGGGTGGTAAGACCCTGACATAGGTTATCCAGAGAAGCTGTGGCTGCCCCATCCCTGGAAGTGCCCAAGACCAGGGTGGGTGGATGGAGATTTGAGCAACCTGGTCTAGTGGAAGGTGTTCCTGCCCATGGCAGGGGTTGGAATGAGATGATCTTTAAGGTCCTTTCCAACCCAAACTGTTCTGGGATTCTGTGATCATTCGAGACGAGTGACTTGGGTTGGATTGCTGACAGTCCAATTCAGAAAAAAACATACCAAGACAATTCAGGCTGAGATTTTAGATGAAATGAATCTGTTTCATTTCAGTTATTCTCCCTTGCTGTCATGGACTTTTTTGTGTGTATTTATTAACCAGCTCATTCACTGTCAGCAACAACCAAATAAAAACCTACTAGAACCATCCCAATGAGCCATAAAGCAGTCGTGTGGAACATCACTGTCTTGTAAACATACAGGACTAGGAAAAATAATATTTGCTCATAAACAACACCTGTGGACTTCTCCCTAGAGTGGTTACCAAGGACCAATAAAAGTTTTGATCCTAAATAGTCTAAATTTTATATGCTTCTATGGTACCCACTAAGTGAGGCTGGGTTTAGGCATAAAGAACACGTGTAACATCAAGGAATATGCTCCATCAGGGCTGCCATCAGAAACACCCGGCAGGCTCATTTGTAGTGGGAAATGTGCTCATGTGCCAAAAATAAGGATCTGTTCCAAAGTTTTATTGGATCTACAGAGCTGGCTATAAAATGCCATGCTGCTAAGCAGGGAGGCTGCCTGGTGCACATCCTCATGCCACCCTCTTGTGGCTAATCCCAGAAAATATAGTGCTGTACACCCAAGGACACAGAGTAAGTGCCACCATGGCATTTTTGGGGTGCCTTGCCCCGCAGTGATGAGCTCATTATGGGGGCAAGCAGGAAAATCCAGCCTGGTGATACTTGAAAGCAGATTAGGAGTGAAAAGCAAGGTTGAAATAAAACCATTCCTGCACTTGAAAAACCTTGAGATCTGAATCTGCTCTGAGGATGAGATTTCAGCCAGTCCAACATGCTGAAGGCCTGCAGATGTTCATGGTTGTTTGGACAGATGTTTCCACAACCCTGGCTATTCTCTGCTTAGAAATTGGGACTGTATACCTCTCCAGTAAGATACTTTTAGCTATAAGATTCTGTCCTCGCTAATATTTCACACGGAGAACTTGATGCTTTTATGCATTTCTAAATCCTATTTCCTTTTACCTTCCAGAGAGTTCCCCAGATGAGCACCAGAAAGGTGACAGGGCAGCTCTCACACCCCCTGTCTCCATCAAGAGTTTACTCAGAAACACAGGTGGTGGCTTTCACAAGATCCTTGGTGCCCTCGTTTTATAATGCAGACTATTCCCATCCATCAGACAGTTCTGCAAACCTAAATAGATGATGTATTTATTTATGGATTACTGACCACAAGAAAGAGAAGCTTTGCACTATTGTCAACCTCGCAGCCTTCGGTCTCCTATAAATAATGCATCATTGTTCGGTGTTGGTTTATGGTTTGAGTTCCGATGAGCGGCGCGGACCAGCAGACTCAGCAAAGATGAAGGCAGCACAGAGTATTAGGAAGAGAAATGGGACCATCTGAGCAAGAGTGTTAGAAAAACAAAGCAAAAATGTAATGTTCTCTGAGTTATTTAAACGTCAACTTCAGCAGACCTGCTTTTACCTCTAACTGAGAACGGCACAAATCTCTGCTTATCCCCTGCTTTTCACTCTGCTTTCTCCCAATTGTGAGTTAATTCGATTTCAGATAAACACTAATTAACACAAGAGGTCACTGCCGTGGCCAGCAGGCACCGTTGCAACGTGGCATTCAAACACACCAAGAGATCAAAAGAGCCTCCGCTGCTTCCTTTGAACTACCCAATTAAAACTTGCACAAATAAAGCTATTGTTTTACATCTGCCTCATCCAGGCAGGAGAGAGGGCAGAGAGCTAAGAGATCATTGCCTTTAATTGGGCTGTTTTCCCTCTCTTCTTACAGGTTTCCTCCATGTGGGTTTTTTCTTCAGCCCAGTAGAAGAAAATGATGGCCAGACCCTTTGCGATGCAGCGATTACACGGCAAGGCTACAGCAGACTGAAAGCAAAGCCGTGGGGAATCCAATTTCCCTCTTGTGAGCAAAAGGGCATCAGTGCCTTTCTTGGAAGGTTTGATTGATAGCCCTTAAGAAGGACTCATAAAATGTGCCTCTCTGGCTATTTAGGCAATTCTCTTTTGAAGATGAAGGAGAATATTAGATTAATCCAACTGCTGTAACAGCATTATCTCCTGCTTTTAAAGAAAACATATTTTATGGCATCCGCACTCTAAAGGAAACAACCTGCGGCTGCTCGAGCCCCGGGCTGGTGCTTTGCTGCTAGACATACCATGGGAGCCTTGGAAGGGGTTTTCATCCAGATTCTGGGGAGCTGCTGCAAACCCCAAACTTCTACCTCCATCCCCCATGGACAGCTTGTGGACAACAGAGGAACCAAGGCTAGGGCAGACCACAGGTTCTGAATTCCACTCCTATCCATAGGGGAGCTCACTTAGACTAAGGCAAATCAGCAGGAGTGTAGGGAAAAGGCTACACAGCAAATGCCTGGGCTCTACAGACTTGGAATATCAATCTTGAGAGGTGTAAGCAAAGAGCATTCTGGAAAAGAAATGGAAACACTGTTTGATGTATCTGGTGTTATTCATCTGGAAAAGGTTTAGGAGCTGTCAGTGCTGGGGAGCAGATGGGTGCACCCCTGTGAGAGCACCCTGCAAAGAGTGTCCCACAGGAGGGTGCATTCCATCCTCTCTACAGGCAAGTCACAATAAAATCATCATCCACTACCCAGAAACATCCCCGAGGAGGAATACTGAGGATGGGAAGGGAATGCAGAGCAGGTAAGTCTCAGGTGGGACATGTCAGCTCATCTCCACCTCTGCCTGCTCTGTTCCCAGTTTGGATCTGCTCCTGGCCTGAGGAACACAGCAGCTCGTGTCTGGAAAGGTCTCAGTCCCTTGAGCAAGGAAGAACCAACTAATGGATTATTCCCTCCTGGAAAGAAATGTTATCTCTTCTCAGCAGCATTGAAGGGAGTAAAAAAATCAAGATTGTGACCACAACAGAGATCAGCCTGTGGCTTATGTTCACCAATGTCTTAAACTCACCTTCTGAGAATTCATTTATTGGTGCCAAAGGATGAAAAAAGATCAGGACTCCCCCAAACCAGAGCAGCTGCCATGAATTTGTGAAGGTCAGCCCCTCACCTGGTCCAGAAGCTGCGATGAGCTCTGCCCAGCTTCCAGGTCCCAGGGCAAAGCCAGAGTGGCTGTTTTTTGGGTTGCATCTTCTGTAGTTCCATTCTTGTCCCCTGATTCACCAGCTGAACAAAACTGACCCTGCAGTGAAGAAGCTGCTTTACCTTAAAATACTCATTTTCCTAGTGATGTACTCCTGGATACTGCAAACACTGCTTTGCTTGTCCCAGGATTTTTAATCAGATTAATTAAGCTGCACTTGTATTAATTTAAATTACAAGTATCTGAGGGCTCAGCCAAATCAAGTGATTTATGGGCCATATCAATCTAATTAATACCACCAACTCCTAAAATAAAAACCTAATAAATGAGTTTATTATACATCTGTAAGATCAACTTATTAGCTTTGGGTCTCTAGTGACACAGCCGTTTTGATGGAAGTTTTATATCCTTGCTGGAAAAAGGTCTTATTTTTTTCCCCTTCCTTCCCACTTGCTATATTTTAAAAAAGAATCTTCTACAGGCAGGAGGAAAGAGAAACAACACAAGCTCAGTTATCAAAACGCAAGCCAAGCCAAGAGGTCCCCGAAGTCCCACTGTACACAAATTGTGGGGGTTTTACACCTGTGAGTGCCCACAGGAGAACAGTTTATCTGACTTGTTGCAGGCAGAACCTGCCCTGGTCGGTGCCTTCCAGCTAAGCAGCCTGAAACTGCAGTTAGGCAGGGAATGAGGATGCAAAAGGAATGAGAACTAAAAGCTTCTCAGCAGCAAATCTGAGCAGGAAGGAGCTGGGATGGTTTAGAAGGCACTGGTCATCAAGGTGACTTTGCTGGGCTGACCTTGCACTGTCTGCAGCAGTGACTAAAATGCACTTGCACAGAGACAACTTAGAGATGCCAGAGCTTTCCTTCATCACTGCAGCAAGGGACTTCAAAATTCATCATGGGAGTTAATTCCAGGGAATGCAGGAGACCCCTCCAAGCCACAGCCCAGGGGAAGGAACAGTGGAGTAAAGGAGGAGCAGGGCCCTGCTCGGCTGTGCCCTTGCCCACCACTCCCCTGCCAGCTGGGCTCTGTGTTGACTGGCTTTTCAGCCATGTTTTCCCTTCAGTCCTGGCATTCTTGCTCGATTTCCTGAGCTGTAAGGTTGTTTCCCTTACTTTGCAAATCTCTTTGGAGCAAACAGCCATGCGATGGGAACAGGAGCAGGCTCCCTCTCTTTACCCTTTGCTTACAAAGTAAGTTCTTCAAATGCATTTGTCATATTGTGTTCAGGATAACAACATGCTCCAGCAAAGAGAAGGGACTGGGAGGCCTTTCTGGGGGAGAAAATGGGGCAATTTATGGAATAATTATATAAAGACAGCAGCATCCTGTGTGTCTGTTGCCATGATTTATTATAGTTACGCAGAAAATTGGCTGCTTGGACCATAAAAGATGGCTGTAGGCAAACGTGGACCCCTTTGCTTTTCTCTTTGCCACTCCACACACACAAACCCAATGAATTAACTCAGCAAATTTGCAGTAATGACCCATCATTTCTATTTTAAAAGAGGTGCCAGAGCAAAGTTGCTGTGTGGAGCAGTTCCTCAGACACAGCCACATTCACTGTCCCTGCTGTGAAGCCATGGGCTGGCTGTCGACATGGGAAACCTCTGCAGCCCCCCTGGCTCCTTTGCTGAGGTACAGCAGGGTCTGGGGGCACTTTGTTCCATTCCTTCCAGGGTTATCTGGACCACACTGAGGGATTTTTGCAGTACCTCTTGCCTCCTCTCTAGCTGTTCCACCCTTGATGGGCTCCTGCTGTTTTCCACCCTTTCCATTTGCTGCCCATAATTATCACTTTGCATTTGTCTACATCCAGCTGCATTTTCCATTTACCACTTCACTTGGCTAAAAAAATCCAGATCCCTTTTGTATCAGACCAGGTGGCTTCTACTGCTTTCCACACACCACTCTCCTTTGAGTCACTTCTATTTATGTAAAATAATTTTAGCAACCAAAGGTGCCAATAGCTGCAAGGGCAGGGACTGCTTCTCAGAGGACCAGACAGGAGGAAATTTAACTTCCAGCTGCAAGGATGAAAGGATTTGGGCATTTTCATTCCTCTTCAACACTTAAGACTGTAGGTCACCCAGGGCTGGGAATTCAATCTTCCAGAGATGTTTCATCATGTTTCATCATGGGAAAACTTTTAAGCTGCTGTTGGGCAGCTCTGTCAACTCTATACCAACACGTACCAATATATTTTTTCCATGGCTTCATGCTCATACCCAAACAGCCTCTCTGGTCCAACAACTACAAGCTCACATATTTCTTCATTCCAAATCTCAGCAAGAGCTTGTAATAGTTGATCCCTTTGGTCCATGGGCAACCTGCATTGTATCCCACCCCCACAGCCCCTTGTGCAACTAAAGAACAGGCTCTGTTCCAAGGATGGGGCACGGGAGGTACAACAGCCTGGAAAGAAGGGGGTTGCAGTGGGATCTGGAAAAGGAGGTTGATCCTTAACCCTACCACAGCCCACCATGGAGCCAGGACAGTCTGAAGGTCCCCATGTCCTTCAGCTTCTGATGGCAGCTCCCACACTATCCTTCACAGGGTGAAGTCCCCTGGCTTTGTGTGGGTTGTGTATCACCATGTACCTGGAACAGGCAGGCAAAAAGTGATCTGGAAGGAAAACAACCACAGTGTATGGAACAAACAAGCCACAGGATGATTTACAGATGATCCAGTTCCCTGCAAAGCCCAGTGGGGAAGGTACCTTATGCTTTCCAAAACACAACTCCTCTCCAATAATTCCTGCTCATCGGTCGTTAAACTGCTGCTGATCTTGCTGAAAGCAATATTTAGTTGCTGCTTCAGGCTGGTGGTTGACAATCATCAGCTTCTGCTCATCAAAAGAGTAAAGAAACATCTATTTTAGCTGAAGCAGAACTCATTTTTATCCTTCCCCCAGAGGAAAGTTACTCACCACCACTCCATGCAGAGCAGCAGGCAGACCTCGGAGACTGAAACTTGCAATGATGCAGCAAAATTAATTGTTTAATTATAAAATGCTTGGAAGAGGAAATAATTTGAGGTACAAATAGATTTTATTAAAAATAATTATATGCAGGAAGAGCAGGGACAGATTTTATCTCAGCTGTGGTTCCAGACAGCATTTCAGTGTCATCATAGAAGGGCTCTGGTAGAGCCATGTCTGAATGTGGGGCCAGTTAACACAGAGAAATTTCTGAGTAAAAGCATGAACTAATCCAGAAATGGTGTTAAAAGGTATAAAATGGCTGAATTGCATGGAAATGTTTCAATTTGTCCTTTGCTAATGGGCAAAATCTGCCTAATACAACCAACCCCCAAAAGAAGAGTCAGGTCTGGCCAATAAAGGATGAGAAACAAAAATACTTGTGTATATAGAGAAAAAAAAAACTTTTAGTTCAGTACAGTTTTAAGCTGCATTGCAAAGGGTTGGGTTTCTTTCTTGGACAACCTGTATATAAAAAAAGACAACCACTTTAATTTAGTACAAGGTCATAGTCTGCCTGCAAAGAAAAGTCAACCTTGGTGTGAAATATGATGAATGTGGGATAGTTGAAACAACAATCCTGAAAATCATGTCTGAAAGCAAAACCAGCCCAAGGGGCTGATGCTCCCACAGTGACACAGCACAGGTTTTGGGAGGAAATGACCCCCCTGGGATGCTTTGCCCCCTGGAATTTAGGCTCTGCAGTGACCTGGGGTGTATTTGCATGTGTACATGGACATGAAGGTGCTCCAGCCAGAACAGAGGAGACAACCCAAGATGGAGAGGACACGGACTGGGAGCCTTTCAGGGCTGGAGAACATGCCCTGCTGGGCTGGAAAGGCTCTGGGAATGTGTTTACTGCCCCAGGCCAGCAGCAGGGCGGGTGCTGCCTTTCCTGGTCCCGACTGATGCAATACCCTGCTGGAGCCCCGGACAGCTGCGGCACAGGAATGGGAATTCCTCCCGACCCAGAGAGTGCACAGCAGGGAAGAGCATAATCTCCGTGATTTACAGGCTGCAGCTCTAGTTTAAAATACATTAAACTCCAACTATTTAATTACTGGGCACTACCAAATCACAGAGACAGAGGAGTCAGTCACGTCTGCTAATGCCAACATTTATCATCCTATTTATCTACTGCAGCTTCTGAGACCCATATCGAATCCCTTTCCTGTATTAGCTAATAACAGATGAGTTTATTCCTTGTACCTCTGGGCGGCCCTCGATGGATATTATCGCACTGCTGGCAGCACACATCCACCTAGGGAGAGATAAACTGGTTTAGAGCATATAAAGAATCATAATCACCAGCCAAAACTCAAATCCAAATCAAAGACTTTTTCCCTGCTGCCTCGTGCCCCCAGATACTAATTCTCACCAGAGTAAATGCAAACAGTGCTCAGCCTCTCTGGCTGAAAGGCTGGAAACCTCCTGATACTTCTGAGAAATCATTAAATACCTACATTTTATGGTTACAGATACAGAAAAATGAAGTGGCTGACTGGGAGTGGGGGAGCTCCAGCAACACGCTCCTGTCCTGCTCACCTGCACAGGGAGAGCAAAAATGAGCTGGTACAGGCATGGAGACTGAATGCCCATGAAAGAAAATCAGTAGATGAAGCAAATTTATGCAAGGAAACATACTGGGTGTTCAAAGAACAGTGAGAGGAGAATGAGAAACTGCCAGGTGCTCAGCAAAGCTGCTCCTTGTGCTCAGCCTGTTCCCAGTAAAGTCCTGATCAACCCAGCACGATCTTCTTCTGTCTAATTTTCCCACTGGAAATGCTATGCTTTTTATTTTGCTTGCTTCTGCTGGTTTTCATAAGGAAAACAATTTTAAATTGCTCTATATGGAAACTTTCAGCAGTCTTATTTTCAGAAGAAATACTCAGCATCCTCTCAGCTTTGCACAGTTGTCAGTCCTTAAGCTGAGCACGAAGAAAAAGAGGCTTTTTCCTCTTCCCAGGGAGTCCAAAAAAAGCATAATAAAGCATATATCTTTTTATTCCATGGCAGGTTTTGTTGCTGGTGCTTTTACTTACATCACTATGATGATTATCTCATTATAGCTTATTTATTACAGCCTGTCATAAATATATATATATATATTTAGATATAAAATCTGGTAATTTATTATTAACCCCATCACCCTCTAGCTAATTCTATTAGCCAAGCAGGTAATCCTGCCTTTTGATGCTTGAAAAACCTGAATACGCTGAGCTCTGACCAAGCGGTCATGACAGAAAAGGCAGCTACATAAGGAACTGCAGGGAAATCAGGGAAATTATCTGTGGATCTTCACAAAGTCCCCTGGAAGAGTTCAGACGTGGAGCTGTCTTAATTGATAGCATGGCCACTTAGGGGACCAGTATCCATAGAAACTCCAGGGCCTTGACAAGATGACAAACAACACCCAGAGCCTAATAATAGGAGGAATAATGAGGTGTGGCCAAAAAAACCCAACAACAACACAACAAGCCAGGCATCTCATGGCATCGAATGGGTGGGCCCAGCTATTGACAGCCTGGCAGATCTCCGTGACGGCGGGAGGGAGGGAAAGCACAACTGGGGGAAGGAAAAAGAGTCGCTGAAGCCGGATGGGATTCCAGTCCCAGGGAAAAGCCCCGCGGCAGACGGTGCCACTGGGGATGTGGCTGTGGGGCTCTGCTCTCCGTGTACAGGGGCCATAAATTGGGCGCAGCATCACTGGGAGCATCTCACAGAAGCCTGGTCGTGTTTTCCAAGAGTCACTCCACTGCCTGGCCTTGCGGGTGGTGTTTTGGCCACCGCGGATGTCCAGCCAGGCTGGGACCCGGGGAACCCTTGGGAACCGCGGCGGGTGGTCTCAGCCCCTTTTCAGAGCCTCTCGCCGAGCTTTAATCACCTCTTGACCCAAGCTCGGCTCTTCCTGTGCCACTCGCGGCACAACTTTCCCAGGCGCGCGGCGCCGCAGCCCGGCCCTCGCCCGCCGCTCGGGGCT
>WBNO01011811.1:1089896-1118738 GCA_013400575.1 Peucedramus taeniatus
AAAAAAATAGAAGGAAAAAAAACCCTCGGTAAAAGCCAGTCGCAAATCAAAAGAGGCAACAGTGAGAGCAAGCAATGTGTCACCACAAGTGTCCGAGTCAATGGAAACCTTGTTAGGTGGGGAACAAGGGTCTGCGCTAACAAGCTCTTATCTGTGTTTTTGTTTTCTATTGAAGGTGCATGTCATTAGGAGGAGTGTTAACAAGAGCTCTCAATAGCTTCATATGGCCAATGGCCTCTGAATATTCATGAAGGTGTGAACAGAATGTGGGAAAGCGGTGGAAGAAAAGGCAAGAAAAGCGGCAAGAGGGCTGATTGTGCCGAGAAGAAAGGAGCCAGGGCTCTGTGGGAAAAAGGGATCCTGAATCCCTCAAACAAGAGCGTATTCCCTAGGCAAAACCTGTCCTTCAAGCTGTGGGATGGTATTGATGGAGCCAAGGAGGTGGGATTTTTCTGAGCAGCGCTGGCAGGGAACCAGCTTCTGGCATTTGAGGTAACAGCGCCCAGGTTTGTTTTTAAACTAAAATCACAGCAGCCACTGGCACCTGTTTTTGGAGATGTGCAACCCTCTCCAGGCTTTTTGGATCTCAGGAGGGATCCAGAAGGTGGTTTTCCCTGGCTGCCTGATATTGAAATAGGGATGAACTCACAGCGGATAGAGAAGACTGGAGGCAAAGGAGCAAGTCTGGATTTTGCTCTAGCACTGCAGTGCTCATCATGCCGAGGGAACAACTCATCTACACCCAGGCAAAATCATGGAATCATACAATCAGAAACTGTTTCATTTGGAAGGAACAGTAGACATCATCTCATTCTACCCCCCTGCCATGGGCAGGGACACCTTCCTCTATCCCAGGTTGCTCCAAGCCCATCCAACCTGGCTTTGAACACTTCCAGGATGGGGCGGCCACAGCTTCTCTGAACATCTCCATGGCCTCCTCTGGACTCGCTCCACATCCTCCTGATGCTGGGAGCCCCAGTCAGACACTGCACACTTGCTGCCCAGCACCTGCCTCCCCTCCTTCACCTCCCTGCATCCCCAGCTCTAGAGAAATCCCTCACTTGCCTCTGGCAAGAGCCCAGCAGGGCTTCCCAAGGGGCAGGCAGGATAAGAAAAGATGCTTTTCCTATACACCACACCTCTGCAGGCTGTGCAGCCACTGCTTCTGCTCAGTCATGGGGCCAGAGATTTCAGCTGGGCTGGCTTAATACAGAGCTCTTGCTCTGCTCATTTTGGAGCAAAATTATACTGCAGAGTTGCCTCTTCTTGAAAGGCTCCAATCTCGCGTGTCAGTGCCAGATAAATAGTTTTCATTCAACAAATCAATGAATAGAAACAAAGTACAGCAAAATAATGTCAAGTCATTTCACTGATAACGACAGCTGCTGGGCTGCAAGGAGACAGGGAGAGCAGGAGGGGGTGTGGGGGAATAGATTAAAAAATGTAAAAAGCAATGAATCACAGCTGGGGGGAAAATCATAAAACCACAAGCCACCGCAGCTCCCACACAAACGTACACGGTATTTACTCATCTATTTCTAACGAAATTGCAAGTAGAATAGAAAGGAAAAGAGGGAGGGCAATGGTGAAAGCAAATTGTTCAAACTATCTTTGTTGGAAAAGCAAAAGGGCTCTTCTTCCAGCAGGAGGCAAACAGCATGGCTCCCAGAGCTGAGGGAGGGAATGCAGTCCCGGCCCTGCACCATCACTCCTTCCCCTCACAGGTCCTACCTTGCTGCTTTTGGGTCAACATTTCCTTGCTGTTGGTTTTCACCTTGGAGCAGTCTTTTGCTGTTTCCTTTTACAAGAGGAAATCCTGATTTTGGGAATTCCCTGGGAAATGTGCAGCCTTGTAGGGCCAGTCCAGTGGCGTTACGTGCCTGTGCCAAGGAACTCAACTGAACCAGCACTGGTTCTCCATAGGTCTGTTTGGCAGGAGCAGTCTGGAAAATTATTATCCTGAGAAAAGACTTGGTGCTGGGGAGGAAAACACAGCTCTTTAATCCCAGCTGCCATGTGCAGTTTTGTTATTCATCCCATAAGATGACAAGAGGGTTAATTGTGCTCAGGCTGTAAATTCTTCCAGGAAAGATTTTCCTGTTATCCTGTCCCAGACCAGCACTGTGACCCCAACCACTAAAAATATACCATGCCTTTAGCCTGAAAGGACTTTGCTAAATCTTCACTCCTTTCCTCACATCTCAGAAGCCTCCATGGATGCACACTAAGGATTGCAAACTGGGAACCTTGTATAGGAACAGGGCATAGCACAGGCCAGTGCTTCCCCCACTGCTGAACAGGGGGTGCTTCTCTGTGGGTGAAAAACCAGGAATGAATAAAAACAGGAATTTTATCTGCCTTGAGCCACCCCCCAGACCTTCTGGGATAGCACTACATGGAACTGGGGTGCCTGCAAAGCCCATTCTGCTCAGAGACATGAACAGGAGGCTGAGCACAAGGTGACTGTATGAAGGGACATCTTCTCTCTTGCACTGCCTATTCCATTCACACAGGTTCCTCTGCCGGGGCTCCAGGGCCACCTCCTCCCCCGTGGCACTTGTCCCACCTCGGTGAAGCTGCGTCCTGCAGTCCCTGGTGCGACAGCTCCGGCTGGTGGCTGCCGAGGGCTGCAAACACCATTCACAGGGAAACACTCAGGAGAGGGAACATGGCTGTGCCAAGGAAATGCCTCATCTTCCTGATGGTATCCATCTCCCAAACCACAAGGGACAGGAAACACGGCAGATGCTTTTGTGGAACACCCGACGTGCATCAAACACACATCACTGCTGCTTTCCACAGCGCAACGAGGGCACAGATTTAATTACACACAAGCTCTCCTAAATCAAGGAGAGAGACAGTTGAAAACAGGGTGGAAAAAAACCCAACATTTAATTCAATTTATTTAGCAGCATCTTTATTGCAACAAAGGTTTTGTAATAAAACGCAGCAAAACTAATGTCTCCACTTTACATGATTAAAAGCCATGGAGCTCGGGACAGGGGAGGGAGGGAGCCCAATAAACCCACTGGAGTGAGACATGCAATTTTGTCAACGCAAACAGCAGGCACTTCATGTTCTCAAATTAAACACCTGAACTTCTACTGCGCAGAACAGCCAAGGAAAAACCGCAGGAGGAGCTCTGCCCCTTCCACAGGGGCACATGGAACGTCTCTGTAGGGTTCTGGCACTCAAGGAAACAGGCAGCCCAAGGCAGGGCCCTCACCTGGCTGATGTTTCCCTTACTCAAGCTCTGTTATTGCCTGGGCAGGGGTTGGGTGTCACGGCAGCAGCAGGACAGCCAGACACATGGACACAGCAGGAGCACAACCCACTTTTTTCCTGGCAGGGAATATGGGCTGGAACTCAGAGTATAAGAATTCTCCATAATTTCCTACCCAGGTTCAGGCACAGGTGCTCCAGGGTTAAAGCATTACTCCACTATCCCACTCAGAAAGTTTTTCCATAGCCTATTTCCAAATGCCACTAGTAAGTAGGGAATGCATTTTCCTTTCTAATATAATGAAGTTAGTTATTTTTCAAAGCTTTGCTTGGTGCTTTGAGCTCATTTTTCCATTGAATTTGTAGAAATTAGGCAGTTCTGAGTAGATACTAATTTTACTGTGTTCTGAATAAAAAGAGATCATTGAGAACAAAAGGAGGTGGGGGTGAAACCAAACAGCTTTGCACATCCCACACTGACAAGGCATCACTGGAAGCTGCACTAAAATGGGGTGAAAGAACGTGCTTTCACCAGAAATGAACACAACCAAACCCAAGCACCTCAAAAGACAGGAAACTGCCTGCACCAACACGCTACAACTTCAGTATCTCAGCACTCAGATCCCCAGATTTCATATATGTTCTTAAACATATGAAAACATTCATCTCAAAGACACCTGTGCAACTAAATATCCACCATGCAAGGAAGGCTCAGTCCTGCTTCTGCTCAGAGCAGGGCTCCTGCTGGGCAGACACACCTGGAAGGCAGAGAGGCAGGGACATACCAACCTCTGGTTTGGGAGTCACAGCAAAGGCTCCTCCTCACAACTTTTTGCTCCACAACCTCCCTTGCATGTGCTCCCCCAGGATCTCACCAGTTCTGCTTATAACTCACATTAACCAAGAGATTTTTTAACATGCAGGAAGTGAGGAAGTACAATCCCAAATATCAAACAGGCTGGAAACCTTCTTGAGCGACATTCCCATCTCCAGGACTGTAAGATACAGGTCCTTGGCCAGGCCAACACTTCACCATATGAGGTGCAGGAATACCACTCCCCCCAAAAATAAGGATGCAAAGTCCCTCAGCACTAACACCTTCCTACCTCTGCAGTCTTGATCACAACGGGGCCTTTCTTCACTGGGAATTTAGTAGGAATCAGACTTCATCTAAGGCATCTCTTTTGCAAGAACTACAAAACTCAGGTGATAAATCCTTCCAGCACTTCCACAGGATAAGAGAGCATGGGGTCTTAAAGTGCTTAACTACAGTAAAAAGAAAAGAAAATGGTAGGAAGGGAAGAATCCATGATTTATGTGGCAAAACAGAGCAGTTACAGTATATTGTACTTTAATAGCTTTTTGATGTATATATTTTAAACAGTGGAAGGATGCATTATTAAAAATTCTATGTCAGCACTTATAATCACATCCTGCCTCAAATTCAAACCCATCCTGGTTTACTCACGTAATGTTTAGTTCTTCAGTCCCAAAAAAAAGCACTGTTTGATGAAGGCCATTTTTGTTCTGTTTTTTAAACAAAAGGATCAATTCCATCTTAAAAATCATATACATTTACATTCAAGGATATTCACCTCTAGAAAAAGAACAAAAACACCCCAAAAAAGCAAGTTAATTTAATATTGAACAAAATATAAACAACCTTGGAAAAGGTGAATACTATCCACGGGTAATTTTATACATATATGTATATATGAACAGATATAGATATATGTATATATAATACAGCATAAACACGTTGGGAACACAATGGAATTCCAAAGGAACAGCTTATTTTTGTCTCTACCCACTGTTGTGTTGCACATGTGCTCCTCTTGGTGCTGACTGTAAGACACTCCCCAGGGATCTGCCTTTGCTTCAGGCACAACTAACCACTAAGAGAAGACATTCCTGGATCTGGGCTCCTTCTCTGCCACGCCCTTCCCAAAATCAACCCGTTATTGACCTGCTAATGGTGTTTTAACTGATCCACTTGTAATCACTGCGATTTGAAAACCAGCAAACAGCCCGAACCAAAGCTCCCCACTGTGGAGGAAACTCCCTGCACGCCTGTTGGCTTTGGCTCTTTTGTGTATCCCAAAAACCAGATCCTGTTCTCACACAGGGCTTTTACAACCGTGTAACTGCCCCAGCTCCCCTGGCTTTGGTGCACATGCCCAGAGGTTTAACTGAAAAACGATGCAGTTTGATCTGATACAGCCAGACTCTGTTAAATCCCAGAGTTCTGGGATCAAGCTGAACAGTACAAAATCAAGGAAAGTACAAGTTTAAAAAACGTGGAATTCTAAGAGCATAAAGACTGATTCCAGATTTTCAGCAGATGAAAAGAAAATCATGCTCTGCTTCTCTCTAGTACCAAAACAGAAAGAAAAGGAAGTTCTTGGGTTTCTAAGAAAACCATTAAAACTTATCAGTCTCAGAGGCAAGTCCCAAAGGGAGAATTTTCTGGATTAAAGAGAACAATTTTCTATGGATTTCTATCCTAAATTACCTGTTGCCAGTTAAAAGTGCCTTCACACACTTATGCTTTTCAGCCAAGCCTGCTGCTTAGTTAAAACTTCAGTATGAGAAACACAACTGGGACTGCAATTCCTTGAGGGTTACCTGAAGCTGTACAGAAAGGGGTTCTCAAAGACAGCATCATCATCATCATGCACAGTAGTGCTAGAAAGGACCCAAGAACAGGGGACTGGACAGGGCATGAGCCTGGGAAATAGTCCCTCATACATGAGGAAATTCAACAGAACAGCTCATATTGCCTCACATGTAAGGTCTCCCCACACATACTCTGCAGACACTGGAATTAGAGTATTGAATTTCTACATTGTAACAGGATGCATATGCCTATATCATGCTGATGTGAGGGTGAGGAAAGAGTATTGCAAACCCAGCTCCAGAGTGAACATCAGGGAAACATCTCAACAGGATGCACTTTGAAGCTTGTTTGAAAGTTTACAGTTTCTGCTTTTTAACTTAAGTTAGTTTGCACCTCAGAATAAAAGATTGTTATGCCCATATCACAGTAAAGTATCAATTCACTTCTCCACTGAAATCAAGTACAATCAGGATAGGTTCTCAAGCTGCTGGAAGAAAAGAGAATGATTTATCCTAGGGGAGAAGGAATCAAAGAACCTGGCATCAACTGATCTGAATCCAAACTTTAAATATGTTAAGAGGCAGCTTAAAAGTCTTTCTTCTTAAAAAACAATTAACATCTAGACCGGAGATGTGTCCAACTTGTAACCACCTTCTAAGGAGTGAGACACATCCCTTTCACAAAGCATAAAAGCTATATGATAGCATTTAAATTTAATAAAAGTTGTAACCATTCAGGTAAACTCTTGCTGTGTAGTGAGTAAATCATCCAGTATAATGTATAAGATACCAAGGAACACACTGTAAAAATACATCAATTATGCCATAATTCTTCTAAAAAGTGAAGATCTGGTGCTGTAGAAGTACGTTATTTTCAGTTTCAGCTCGTCCCCCAAGAGAACACCCATGGTACTGTATTATACCACAGACATTGGATTTTATTTACAGCTTAAACTTAAAGTTTAATAACTAAAGTTATCAGATCACCGTACTTTAATTTCCCATATGGCACCAAATTTACTTTAAAAAAAGTGTCTGTGAGGGTGTGTATGTGTGGCAGGCACCAGAAAGCAACGCTCCATTCTATTTTCTCTAGTTTCCTACACCTCCCTGTCCCGAGAGCAGCTGTGGAGCAGAGTTCTGAGGTCAGTCACATGGCCTTCATGGCAGCAATGCGAGAGCCCAGGTTCTCCTGCAGGTAATACAGCAGGTGCAGTTCGTAGTGCTCCCCTGACTCAGGGACCCTGATGCTGTGTCTCTCCTGAGGGTAGATCTGAAATGTAAAATTAAGTTGTAAATATCCACGGGAGTTGAAGGTGCCAATATTTAAATCAGTCCCAGAGCCACATTCCAAATGTCCATGGAATGTCCCAGTATTAACTCTGCACCTGAACTGACACACCTCATCCTCCACTGCCAGAATCCAGGAGAACTCACTGGGATCCAGCTGTGCTGCAGGGAATCAGCCTGGCTGAGCAGAGGCAGCTCCTGGCCAGAGCACATTCCCACTTCTGCAGTGTGGTGTGGGATCCCTGGGCTGCACCTGCACTGAGCCAGCAGGGTTTAATTAAATGCAGAATCCTGTTCCATGCTGCATGAACACTGCTGCACTGCCTTCCAGCTGCAGATCTCCTCAGGAACAGCCTCAACTGCTTATTTGCCCTTTTTTTCTTTTTGTTAATTCATGAAATATTATCATTTTAAAAAATGCTTGGCTCAAATGCTACAATTTTATCCTAGACTTCCAAGGTCCAGCACAGCCATGATACAAGTTCCAGTTCTGGACTCCTCCAAGAGACACACGTTACCTTTACACCCTGGTTCTGGCCTTACCTGTAGGTCATAGGGTTTCCCAGCTCTCACCAAAAAGCTGAGCAAAATACTGGTGTGTGCAAAGTGAACATTCTCATCCAAGAATCCGTGTAACAGCAGCAAACGGTTCGGTCTGGGAAAAGCAAGAGACAAACAGTTCTAGACAGCATCCTACTCATTTCACAGTCCACACACATCCCTAAAAAAACACTCCCCAGAAAAGAGTATTTGCATTGAAAGCAGTAATTTCACAGTTGTTAACTGCTTTGGATTGACACATTTCTTGAACCTGTTGTTTCCTCCTCTGAAAGTTCTTCCTGCACATGCATATTACAGTCAGACATTTTATCTGAATATCTATTTATTTCTCAGCAATGCTTCCTAGCTTGGACAATATGAGGCCTTAAACCTTGCTGATTTCAGCTCTTTGGCAAGAAAGCCCATGGCCCCATCTTGCTCTGCTGAGACAGCCCCAGAGCATACAAAAACATCCCAGTTAACTAATTTTTGTTTAGCCTAATGTAGCTCTAAAATGCTAATCAAACTGAAGATAGGTTTATCATTTCTTTAGACACAAAATACAGTATAAAAGGGCTTACATTAAATGGTGTGCAATTATGCAAATGTTCATTTGAGTATCAAGTTTATTAGTGTTGGGTATTGGGTTTTTTAAAAATATTATTTAATGTGAGCATTTGTGATCACAGAAATACCAAGAACGGGGAAATAAAAATGTATCTATGGGGCTTGAACTCTCCTGGTAGGAAAAAGAAGACAAGAGCCAGAAGCAAACTTACTCAGAAGGAAATTTCTCAGCCTGCATGGCCACGGATCCCAGGTAGTAGCCCTGCTCGTTGTGCTCCGGGTGGCCCATGTAGCGCTCCGTGTAGCCCGTGTCGTAGAAAATCCACAGCGTGACGGGGGCTCCAGCTATGGCCACCTGCCAGTGCCACGGAGAGGGGAATGACAACACTGCCCCCTGACCTGGGAATGACAGCACTGCCCCCTCCCCTGGGAGTGACAGCACTGCCCCCCTCCCACGGCTTCATCCCATTGTAACTGTGGAAGGAGCAAAGCAACCCTCGCTGTCCCTGCCCCAGTTCACACCCAGCACAGCTCAGCTATGATCCAGGAAACCAGGAAGAGCCTACAGGTAAATTGGAAGCAACTCTAAGCATAACCCCTGCAAGGGATGCTGAGGGAAGTGCATTCTGTGAGGTTTTGTGGGTTTGGATCCATTTGCATGTCTAACAGAAACAGCTCCAGAGAACTCCACAAACTACCCTGCAGAGCTACCACCAGCTTGCAGAGAGGCTTGTAGAAAAAATACCCAGGAAAAAAAAAAAACCACCATAAAACCACCTAAAACCCCTTTGCAAGGCAGGTATTTGTAAAGGTAAAAATACAACAATTGTTAAGGACTGAGACAAATAATTATTAAACGTCCCAGTAATATTAAGGTTGGACTTAAAGAAAGCAAGAGTAGCCACTAAGAACAAAACACATCTCAAGGGCAGTAACCAGCTCTTCCCACACCTCTACCCAAAGGCAGTCTGGCTGTTTATTACAGTGGTGTAAAGTCAGGCAGGCATAAGAACTTCTTTCCAGTACCTCTCCCCATCCCCAGGCTGTCCTCCTGGCTGCTTCAGAACACACTGCTATGCAGCAGCACAGGCAATTTGATCTGGGAATAGATCAGTCTGCAAAGGAACTACTCTCTCAGGGCTGAAAAGAGGATGAGAAGGAGGTGTTGTTTTTCACCAGGATTGTTTCCCTTACCTGGTTCACAGCACAAAGAGCTCAGCTAGCACAAAGTGGGCAGCAGTTGACACTACCTAAGGTACCTTCAGCACAGGTGACCTGAGATAGGTAGAGGTACTGGAGCACAGCTAAGTCATTGCAAGCTCAGCAGTCTGACAGTTGCTAGAAAAGCAACTTCTCTCTGAAGTCACCCAAGAAGAGTACTGAAGAAAACAGCCATTGCACTGTGTCCTAACTTGTCTAGAGCAAGCTCCAGGTCCTTGTGCTGCCACCACCCATGGAAGCCACACTATTAAAGGAAAAATTCTGTCTGCACCACCAGAGTAAGTACTCAATGCATGAACATACCCTGAAGATATCTGACCTCTGTGTTAAAGCCATTAGGGAGAGGTAGCCTCCATAGGACCAGCCGTGAATGCCCACACGCTCCAAGTCGATGAAGTCATACTGTGATGCCAAATACTGCAGCCCTTCCACCTGGTCATCAATTTCTATCTGTCCCTGGAAGGGCAGAGACAAAGTGCTGCTATTACAGGCAAAAGTTACATTCTCAGGTTGCCCAAGGTAACCAGCTTAAGAGCTCTGGTACTCAGGAGTGATTCATGCTCAGAACGTACCTGTCCTGCTCCATGTGAGCTGCAAATTGTACCTGTGAGGAGTCACAGCCTCGTTATGAACCACCCTGTGTTAGGCTGCAGCTGGTTCACAACCTCAAACCATGACATTTTATCTTTCCCACATCAAGCATCTTTCCTCCCTCAACTCTCACACTTCCAGTCCCCAAACCCCAGGAGTGTCATACAACCCCAGGCAGTGCTGGGGCACCTTCAGCACTGATAACACTGGTACTCAAACCCATCTCTGGCTGAGAACAGAGCCAGATTCAGAGCCCACTTACCATTTTGTATTTAAAGGCTCCTTCAAACTTCAGCCCTCGGTGGCAGGAGCCCCTATTGTCAATGACAACAACAACATAGCCTAAGGAGGCCAAAGTGTTCAGTCGGAAGTACTTGATTCCTTTAAACCTGTTGTTCACCAGCTGTACCTGGAACACAAGAGCAGCACAGAATCCAGAGGTCACCTCTTAATACAATTTCAGATTTTATTTATATTTACCTTCTTTTAAATGCTGTAAACAATTTTATAATGTAAAGTTTTCAAGATCCCTACTCCCTACTGCAGGAGAGGATTCCCTCTCCCTGCTATGCAATAAACTTTTCTCCCAGTAAAACAAACCATTCTGTGTCACAGGTATGAAGAGCTGAACTGAGGTCCAGTGAAGCAACTGGAGAGGGGGAGGAGACAGAACTGAGAACAAGGACTACCTGATTCCCTTTTCTCCCAGTTTCCAGCTCTGCTACTCCATACCTGTCCTCAGACAAGTGGCAGTGCCTGGATCCATGACCTGGGAACAATGAATCCCAACAGCGCCTTTGGCCTGTTGGGCCAAAGCACCTACTCACCAAACTGCTCAAATGTCACCTGTGACCCCCAGCACAGAGCAGGAAGGGTTCCTGCAGGAGAGCAGTGGAGTGATCCCTGCCAGCCCACTGCTCACCAACTCACCTGAGGGCCTCCATAGATGAAGAGCACTGTGGGGTACTTCTTCCCAGGCTGCAGGTTGTGGGGTTTGTACATCATTCCATACAGTGTGAATCCCGTGGAGCTCTCAAAGGAGAACACTTCAGGGGGAATGTAATCGGGAAGAGGACCTGCCATGGGAGGGAACAGAGCCTGTTTTTAAGAGGAATGGATGAGTAACACAGCTCTGCTGCACCACTGTCCTGTCACCAGTCTCACTGCAATCCCAGTGGAGCTCTCCCACACTTTCCAGTGGGTGTGGCTGGATCCAGGCAGAGACTGGCAATGCCCCCAGCCCTAGGTGAGCCCTATCACATTCCCATCCCTGGTCTCCTGTAAATGACAGTAACTCTTCTCCCTGACACAGCCATTACAGATGTCCCATCCCTTCCTCATCCCACTTAGGATTCCCTGCATTAATACATGGAAAGCACAGGTCATGGAGTATGCCTCAGGTAAGGAGAAATGAAAAGCAACAGAAATCCAGTGGAAGATTATAGCCCAAGAGCTGTCTCATGAAGACATGAGTAGGCAGCAGCACACACTATTTAAGAAGTGCACCTCCCTCCCCAGGAACACACTCTTTAGCAGGCACACAGAGCAAGTGAGTGCACTTAAATCCCTCCCTGAACTAAAACTGGCAGGAGGAAATTGGTAATTTCCACTCTAAATTCCTTCATGGTCTGTTTATATCCATTTGTTGCTGAGCTGAAAATGTCCCTCCCGTACTTCACAGAACTCCTGACACAAGCCTGAGTTTAAGGCTGGTCAGCCACAACAGCAAATCTCAGGCAAGCATATGCTGGGATATCTTTTATCCCGTGATCCTGCTTGTCCTTGTCCTGCTCCTCACCCATGCCATTACCTGCAGAATCTAAAATGGTAGCCCAGAATTCCTTAGTCCTGTGAGCTGCATCATCTTCTGAGCCTGTCAGCCTGTACAGTGACACACAGTGGGGATTCTTCTGATTACTGTACTTGCTGATGAACATGTCACAGTCCTGCGGAGAAAAAGAACATGCCTTGAACTCCTCGGTCCACAAGCAAGTGATAATTTCTTTTGCATTTAGATCTTTCAGAAGATGCTTAAGGACCAAATTAAACCAGGAATCTGAGCACTTTTGCCTCTGAAACACTATAGTCCTTAACATTCCAAACCCAAAGATACACCTGAAAATCAAAGACTGGTATGAGGAGCTTGTCACACACCTTCTTCTGAGCCATGAATTCCCAGCTGGATTTCTGGAACTCCACCCAATGCTGGTCAGGCTCATCTCCTCTGGTGATTGCTCTCTAGTCCACTTCAGGCAGGGAGTCAGGCTCAAAGAGTTTCAAACAATTCATCCCAGCTCCTTTTGCCTGAAGTGAGCTGGAGAGCAACGGAAACGGGAGGTCAAATCTGGTTTCGAGGGTGGTTTTACACAGACTGTACAACGTACAAGAGGGCACAACACAGCCTAAGATCTGCTGCTTTATATATCAATACTGCCCTGTCTGCTGAGTGACAGGATAAGCCTAGGCTAAGGCAGAGCAGCCCAGGCAGGCACAGGTTCCTACCTGGCTGACACAGCAGGCGTGTGAGTAACCGCGCTCTGTCAGGCGCTTCACCTCCCCGGGGTTCTCGTAGTTAACAACGTACAAGTGATGCTCCAGAGGTGAGTCTTTTGTGCCTTGAAAGTACACCAGTTTTTTGGCTTCATCCACATAGATCTGTCAGGAACAAACAGCACATCCCTCAATATCCAGTTCTAGCACCCCAAAGTCTCCCCCAATCCCTCCTGCCCCACTTATATAATGCTGAGTTGGAGCCTAAACCAAACAACTGTTCTCAGTGTCTACAACTCTGTCAGTTTGATTCAAATGATCAAAGAATTCATCCAGCTCAGAGCTAGAAGAGCAGCAGTTCCCTCCTTGTGCAAGCCCACAAGTTACACAGAACAGAAATACTGTGTATTTTGGCTAAAACCATACTGGATTAATAGATTTATGCTGATCCCTCCAAGGAACCATCTCCCTGCAGTGTGTGTGGCAGGATATCCATGAAGCAAGAGCAAGACTTACGTTGGATCCATGTCTGCCAAGCACTTCCCATTCCCCACTGGTAATTGCTATTTCCTCTTTGATGAGGCACTTGAAGTCACCTGCAAAAAGCCAATGTACAGAGATTTTTATTTCTAAAAATATTTTGTCACTTGCGTAGAAATAAAGGTTTTATACTGAACAATAGGCAGGCAAAGGAAATATGAGGTGTCAAAAATGGAGAATTTTGCAAGAACTCTGCTTTTATGAGATGATTAATTTCTCTCAGAATGAGGGAGATTTAGCAAGAAAAAGATGCCAGACGCATTCAGAGAAATCTAATCAGCCCAAGATATAATGCTATGTGGGAAAAAGACCCACAACAGTTGCATGAAACTAGGACCTCTAGTAAAATTAGGTGTAATTTTTGTGCATACAGAGGTCAGTAGGTGCCTTCAACACACACTAAGTAAATTAAATATCACAGCATGAAGCTGTGAATTTAAGAACACATGCTGTGGAAAAAACCACTCCGGGAGCTTTGCACACAGCAATTTCCTTCATCTGATCAAGACCAAGTTCCAGCAGTGAAGAGGAAAAGCCAACTATGTCTCACAGTATCACAGGGAGCTTGTACCCCATCTGGTTTTTGGAAACTTCTCCCTCTAGTCCATAAGGAAGGATCAGGGTTAAAACTAAGGCGTGTTGAAAACAGAATAACCCCTGTACAATTTCCAGAGGAATGACTGTATACTGAAGTGCTTTCCTGGACAACAGCAGAAGTTTCCAATAAGACAATAATTCCTGCCAGCTGGAAGGACATTTATTTCCTCCCTGGTCAGCAACAAATACCCAATTAAAGCACAAGAACAATTCCCCTTACTTGGAGCAGGGAGGCTTCCACAGGACCGTTTGTACTTGCTCTCCTTCAGAACTGAGGTGATCTTGTACAGGTGCCTGAAGCCTGTTTTGCACTCGGAGGCAAAAATGAACTCTATCTCATCTTCATGGCTTTGAGGGAAGACATGGAAGATATCATGGATCTGAGGAGACAGAGCAGTGGATTATTGTTATCAGCAGGACTCTGGCACTGCAGTCACATAAAATATGTTCTTCCTGCTGCTCAGCACAGACCACACAGTCCAGGCTGACTGGGTGCAGCATTGTCTCTTACTGGGAGAACCAGTCAAACTTGGAGCCAGGGGGGTCTGCAGCCAGTGCCCCATCCCTGCAGCTCCAGCTTTTTGCCAGTCTAATTCTATATCCTGGTCATCAAACTAATTAAGTTTTTCTGCACCTGCCCTTCTAGCTTAGACACAGAGGTGGGTCCAGCTCTGCAGACCTCTGTGCTGCCTGCAAGTGAAGGATTATTCAAAGAAGGATGAGCTGACATCATCTTCCCACTCATCAACATGCCAGCTCTTGCTTCCAGGGACAGTCTCTGGAGGACTTGGGAGCATTTTTCTTCACAGTATGAGCTGTCAGTCAAGAACCACTTCAGACAGTAAAAATAATGGAGAAAGGAAAACTCACTGCACCATCCTGAAACCAAACACTAAGGAGAGAATGTGGTATCTAAGAGAGCACTTGCTGTATAGTGACCATTCACTGGAAGGCTTTGTGCAAACACTCTCTGCTGAAAGATGCAACTATGTGCCAGAGATTGATACTCCCAGGCACACCTCCAATGGGATGTCACTGCAGAGACAGGGATCTTTATGTGCAGCAATGTGAGGAGAGGCACAGTTTACAGCAGTGACCAGGCACACCCATGACTGCTCTCAGCACAGGCCCTGCAGCTCACCTCCCAGAACATCACACCCTTAATCTGTTTCACCAGACCAGATGTAGTTCAGGAGGGGTTCAGTGCCTGTTAGCTGACTCTCAGGACTGCTCACCTGTGCCATCTTGATCCCTCTTTGTTGCCTGGAGAATATTTCATCTGGTGGTACTCTGGTGCTAACAACTGGCACCAAGAAGCTGCAGAGCGCCAGTGACACTGTGGGGAAGGGGCTGCCTGGGAACACCCAGAGCCCTGGGCCCTGCTCCTGGCTCTGAAGTACTGCAGGTCTGTTTTCACATCCCATATCTATTCTCTACATCTTGTTTTTCACAGCAGGAAGCACTGAATATGCACAGAACTTGCAAGATGGGATCACTCCCCTTGGCAGCACAGTAACATCAGCGTTGCTCAAGTGCTACAAACTGTCAGAGAAGGCTGAAATTCAAATTCTTACATTTATCCAGATGTCTGTCGTTTCTTCATAAATAATGAAAGGTGTAACAGAATCTGGTACAGCATCAATAAGTTTCTGTCTTTCCATTGCATCATCTTCTGTGGGGATGAATAATGCAGGAGGGATCAGGACTATCTGAAGCCGAGTTTGAGAGCGATCCAGCAAGATGGACCAGATGCTGTTGAGGACACAGATATTAGAGAAAATAACATGCAACCATGAGTATGACACAAGTCTGAAAATCTCAGCAGACACTCAGTAGCACTAGGCGTTTTGAGGGAGTCAAGAATATTCAATTGCAGATTAAGTCACGTGCAAAATTTCACCCACATAAACAAATCTCTTCCATAACACAAGAACCTATTTCGCTTCATTTTAATATTGCATAAGCACTGCAAGTTCAAAAGTTTAACTCATTCTGTTCTCCCCGATTTGAATTGTGCTTCAAGGGAGAAAGAGAAGAGAAAAATCAGAGGGAATAATGAAGCAGAAAAAAATTCAATTGAAATTTCAGTGTGCTTGTGAAAATATTATTGTTAGATCTACACCTGGCAGAGAATAACACTGGCACCTAAAGGGACCAGCAGCAGCCCCTGCCATGTTCTGATGGCTTTATATGTAGCTCCAACAATAATTCTGCAAAAAGCACAATAATATAGCAAATGTGTCCCTGGATCTCTTCCAGATTTAGATGGGAAAGAAATTAAAAAGGTGAAAGCCATCTTTAGATCAAAACCTGAAGGACTGCACTTCTGGAAAACCATGGAAATATTTGGGTTGGAAAAGACCCTTAAGATCATCGAGTCCAACCATTCCTTCAGCACTGCCAAGCCCACCACTAACCATGTCCCCAAGTGCCACATCTACACAGCTTTAAAGTCCCTCCAGGGATGGTGATTCCACCACTGTCCTGGGCAGCCTGTGCCAGGGCTGGACAACCCTTTCAGTGAAATATCCTTTCGGAGAAGCTTCTGGTGAGTTAGAAACACTGTACTACATCATCTACAGGGTTAAAATGACATGCAAATGTAAGTAGCACTTACAGCAGGTTTTCTGATCAGTAAGTCTGGTCAGCAAGGATGGTCCAGTGGTTAGGGCGCTAGCCTAGGGCCTGGGGGACCTGGGCTCATTTCTCTCCTCAGCCACAGACTTCCTGCGTGACCATGGCAAGGCACTTAACCTCTCTGGGCTTCAGTTCCCCATCTGTAAAATGGGGATAATAGCACTGCACTCTCTCTCACAGGGATGCTGAGAGGACACACACATCAAAGGCTGCGAGTGCCCAAACCCAAAGCAGTAGGGCCAGGGAGCAGAGAAAGACACAAGGAGGGCTCTGGTTTGGCTTTTGGAAAAATGGTCCCCTTTGCACAAACAAGTTGGTAGCAATGTAAAAGTGAAAGCAGGCTTAAGCTGGAAGAAGACAGAAACCACTACAATCTGCTTCTGACTGTATGACCCCAAACCCTCTGAGCAGAGACAGGATTAACATACGCACTATTTTCCTTCTGGCGTCCACCCAGCTCTAGCAATGTACTCTACTCCTTCAAAGAGGATCTCGAAGGGCTGAACTAGCTCTTTATCCACAACATCTGCAATCTGTTGACAAAGCAGCAATTCAGTGACACTGAGATGAACCCCCACAACCAGTTTTTCATGCACCATGAGAGCCTAGACACAGAAGACTTTTTCTGTGCAGCTCATGCAATTTAGATTGTTCAGCCTTTGCAACACGGGACTGAACCCTGTCTGTAGCCAGGCCCCAGCACAGCAGGAGAGCTGCACACTGCCAGGACAGCCAGGGCTGGGACCAGAGAAATCTGGATGCTGCTCACAAACCCATCACTCATCTCACACAACTCATTTCAATTCTCAGTTCCCCCCTGTAAAGGGGAGGTGATTTGTACCAAGCTCTTTTGTAGGATTTTCATGGGTAGGTGCTGAACATCCTGCATGACACCCACTTATCAATGTGGCTCTCATCCATAAAATGGAGTGCTGCATTCTGTCCCTGCTGGGATTGGGAACAAGTCCCAGTGGTACCCAAAGGGTCCTGAAGGCTTTCCCTGCCTTTGCTGGCTGACACCAGCATCACTATCCCAGCAGGTGACTGCTGATGGCTGAAGTAGCTCAAGAGTTGGGAGAATTCCAATAATTTATGGCTGCTAATGTATCTGTTTGATAAGATTAATTTCCCATCTGTCCAAAGATCTTGGACAGATCTGTGCTGTGGAAATTTCTGCATCTGTTTAAAACATCCCAGGGCAAAAGCAAAGTTCATCTCTTTCCATATGTTCATGCTTTTGTAAGGTGATATACTGTACTTGCAATCAAATTTTCCCAATACCTGCAGCCAATCAAGAGATCAGTCACATTAGGTCTAATCATCCAGACCTACAATACTCTGCTCTGCAGCTGAGTTCACACACCAGTGGTAGCAAAGAAAAGCACAGCCTTGAGAAATACTGCTGCACACTGAGTATCTGCAGAGGAATGAGCCAAGGGCACTGCCCCCAGAGAAGCCAGGAAGCCATCACAACCAGGGAAGTTTCTCTGTACAAAACTGGAAAATTAATTAAAAAAAAAAAAGCCACAGCAATTAAATGTATTTGGCAAACAAAGAGAATATAGACTTACTCTGCCTTCTGCATTGATTGTCACTTCAGAGATCTTGAAAGTGACCTTTGGATTTGCTGTACCTATAAAAACAGATGTTAACAGTCAGGCATCAATTGTTTGCTGCACATTATTGTGGTGTTATTCATACAGGACTGGAAAAGGCAAACAGCAGAATGTTGTTTGATCAAATAGCCTCCCTGCATGTCTGAGAGACAGCACAGAACCAGGCAGGGAAAAAAGAAACTGCAAATGAGAGGAGATTTAGAGGATGTAATCCTACAAACAGATCAAGAGCCATGCTACTGTCCCAGTCAGCTGTCTCTCCCACAGTGGATGTATTTACAGGGTGGAAATAAATGCTCAGGACTGACTGGGATAGCAAAGCAAGCTTTGGTTCACTGTTTGGCTGTTATTCCAAGGTGGTACATAAAGAGTGATCCAATGCTGAAGAGCATCTGTGAAAATTAAACACCTAAAAACCTACTGCCATCACTAATGCCATTATGATAATAAAGCTACATATTATTTAAGGGATTTAGGCTTTTGTTAGCTTGTTTTCTTTGCATTGAATAGAGCCGTGGCAAAATACTCTCAGAAATTTGAGTGTTCACAAGCACCAAAAAACCACAAGGTGTCACCTTTTGCTTCCCAGCCTCACACTGAGCCTTTCTCTATCCTTGATACAAGCAGTAAATCAGGAAAAGCCTTTCTAGTGAATTGGGGAAGTTACAGGATCTGAATGAATTCTGCATCTTGAGAAGGTCAGCCAAACAGAAGATATTTCTCCAAAAAATGAAGATTTCAGGAGTGAGGAAAGAGGGCAAACCACTGTTACCTGAGCAATATGTCCTGCTGTGACAGCAGGGACATCTCAGAAGGGTTGAATTGTTCAAACTTGCCTCACACCTGACAGTGAATCAGCCCTCAGCAGGTCTGCTTAAATCCCACTTCCCTGCTTCCAGTGGCATTCCACCTCAAGCCTGCCCTCAGCCCTTCACTGCTGAAGCCTCCAGATCATCCACTGTGTGCAAATGTGACCACAGGTGGTTTTCCTGGCAGGCTGCAGCAGAACAGGTTTGCTGTTCAAAGTCCAAAAGCAATCCTGGAGATCAGAGTCCTCCAGAACTTGAACAGCCAGGCACTGCCAGCAGCTGAAAGCCAGTTCTCCCAAGACCCCAAAAGGCTGTAATTCTGGAGCTGTTCCCCCATAAACAAGGGCTGTAACGAGAATCAACTCCTCAACAACTCAGGTCTTCCAGGATCCCAGAGAGTGGCTCAAACAGTCACAATGAGAGAGGGTTCCTGCCAACTCCTGACACCTAGAGCCCTCAGTAATCACAGGCTGCAGTAACAGCACAGTCACCAGTGACTCACCCAGCCTCCAGAGCAGCTTCCCCAAACACATTTGCACCACTTGGACACCAATTCAAAGGCTACTTAACACCTCTCTGCTCTAGTCTTGAAGAGTCCCTGCTGTCAGGCACATGGAATAAAATGTTTCTGTCTTCCAGAAAGAGGGATGTGAGTTCAGGGTCTCACCAGTTTTGGGGTACCGGAAGGAATCTGTTCTTCTTGTCTCCAGCATGGGTGATGTGACATGGATAATTTCTACCTCTGACTCATCATTTTCTTCATAAAGAATTTGAAGAACTTTACCCCCATCCAGTGCTGTAAATGAATTAACATAACAGAAATACAGAACAGAATTATCAGTTATTGCAGGCATCAATACTCTCTCAGGAGCATGAGCTGATTGGAAGGAAGAAGAAAAATCCAACAAAGCTTGTGACTCATGTTTCATTAAGCAAAGCACTGAGACTCCTACAACTCCCACCACTGCTGTGAGAAGGGAAGTTTCTCCCCCCAGTGCTCACAAGGCCCTTGTAACCTGTCCCCTGCTGCAGACAGCTCCAAAGGAGGCCATTTCCAAATTGCACAAAGATAAGTAAGAGCAAGAGAGAGCTCTGCACTGGACAGGGCCTGTCAGACACCCTGGATCCCCACACTTACTGGGCTGTGCCTTTGGGCACCACCAGTAGCCAGTGTATCTGTCAAACTCCTCCTGCAGCACAAAAGTAGCCACGCCAGCAGATTTTGGATCCTCCTCAACATTGGCCAGTTCTAAAAAAAGACACCAAAGAATTAGTTCATGATGTGCTGCAGAACCAAAGCAGTTCTGCATTATCCCAAACACAGCCCAAGCTCACCCCCAGGGAACAATTACATGATAATAAATCTGACTTCTCAGCAGATTTGTTTTCTGCTTCCAGCCTTCTCTGTTTATATATTTAGGGAGGATTTAATCCTCTCTGACATGGCAGCTTCTTTTAGGAAAGGAAAGCCATTCTTTCTTCTTACTTCTACCTAATCAGGCTCTCAATTAGTCAAAGGAGGAAAATGCTCTCTCTACCCGAGTTCAGTGAATTGGAGCTACAACTTCTAAGAAAGTCAAAACCCCAAACCTTTTTGAACAACTGTAACTGAAAACACAAACATTCAGAAAAATTAAAGCATCAGTATTTCATTCACTATATGAACCAAAAGTAACAGACTTACATAACATCTCAACATGATGACATATCCATAGGGCTTCAATATTTTTCCTGTTACCCTGGAGGTAACTTAGCAGCACTCCATAAATAATTATCATCTGAGAAGGAGTCACTGCTACAGTTTATTTTTACTGTACTTACATAATATTTTAATATTAAGCATTTAAATAGTCTAAAGCATTATTATGAAGTGTCAGAAATTTCAATTGACTCAAATCTAAATTATATAGTTTAAATAAAAAATGAAATTGATTTTTAAAGTGTTTTATCCACAATTTCCCATTTTCTTTCTTCCAGGATAAATGCCTAAAACAGAGCTGAAGAGGGTGAGAAGTGAGAACCTAAGTTATTGAGTATGAGGGGCCAGCAGAAGCCCCAGTGCTATTCAGAAACTGCCTAAATTGTTCCTAAAAGTCTCTGCAGCCTGATTTCACTGACAGAAACTTTCCTCCAGCTCTATTCCACCCACAGCTCCTCCACACAAAAAAGGCTGTTCCAGTGAAAAGCAATGTGCTGTGTTTCAGGAGAAGAGCCCTTCCATATGTATCCAACAAACAACTCATTCTGCCAGATTGCACAGTACAGGGAAAAGAATCATCCCACAGTATCTGCACTACAGGAAGTCTATGTGACAAACAAGGTGGAAAAAACAGTGGTCATTACCCCCATTTCAGGACAATCTTTAGTGCCATTGCTCAATGCAGTCTAGCAAGAACAAGTGCAGAGGAGGTAGAGGAATTTAACTCAGGATGCATTACCATTGTGCACAAACGTCAGCCTCCTTTCTTCCCTGGATTCTATATTAGATATCCAGATGTCATTGCAATGGATAAATGCAATCCAATTTGGATCAGCTGGACAAAGCTTGGGATCCATCCGGATATTTGGACAACTGGTCTCTACCAGAATGGGTCTTAAAGGCTGTTGCTATTTGGAGTTAAAAAGAAAAAGAAACACAGTAAGATATGATAACACAGGAACACATCCACCAAGTAACCTGGATTTCAGAAGACCACAGCAGTGTGGACACTGACTTCAAATACATGTTTAGAGAGGAATCTACCCACTTTACACACAGAAAAATACTATGCAGATATTTTATAGGGAAAGTTGTGCCTCTACCATGGTCTCACCAGGTCTCTTTCCCCAGAGCTGAGGATCAGCCCCAAATCAGATGGCAGCTTTAGCAGAGAAGCCTGGCACACTCTTAAAAACAGCACCCTAAAAGGGGTTGGCAGAACATGCAACCTTGTCCTCCAAAAGCAACTCAAGATACAGTAAATTACCTCTGACAATAATAATAAATTATTTCAGCTTTGAAGGCCAGCTTCAGCACCAGCAGAGTGAAGGCTGCTTGTTCTGCAAGTTGTCAGTCAAATGGTGTAAAAATGGTGTAAAACATCCAGCACTGACCACGGAACAGTGACATGGAAACTGCAGCCTGGGGACAAAAGTTGTCTCTGATGCGACATCTGACTCTATGGAAGAGCACGGAGCCTTTTGTTGCTTTTTATGGACACTGTTAGTCATGAAAAATCAAACAAATCTGGTGTCCTGCCCTGCTGCGACAATTTTACCACTTCTTATAGCCCTGCATCTGAGTTTCTACTATCATGGAAACACACCCCTGTGGATAACCCTGTTTCCAGGGTTATCAAGGTCACTTCCTGTGCCAGTGCAATAACTGCTGATGATCTGCTCTTTGATCTCCCTTCAAGCCAAAGGAGGTCCTTGCCAGAGCAAAGTCCTGCAGAGAGACAGGAGATGAGTAAACTCACGGTGAATCCATGGGGGCCTCCATCTTTCACATGATAGATCCCACTCCCTGCCTGGAACAGGAAGGTGCCGCTCTCTCTGTGGTAGTCATAGGAGGCAATGCCAACGGTGCCGATCCGCTTCCTCTCCCGCAGCAGCTCCTCTTCCCGGGAGTACATCCCATAGTCCAGGATGGCCTGAAAACAAGCAGAGAAGCCCAATCAACACCTCTGCTCTGCACTTACCCTGCTTCCAGGAGCAGATGGCTGAGCAGACATCCTCCTCCTCCGGAATCCTGCTACCGGCTGGAAGCCCACTCCTGCTTTGCCTCTGCCATCAGCACTCGTAGGTGCAGGCCACAATCAGATCCTACACAACTGTAAACTGACAGCCACTCCTCCCATAGCAAGGCCAGCATTATTCCCAATACTCCCTGGTATTAGAAAGCTCAGACTGAGGGTCTGTTATTTCTAAACTGAGCAGGAGAGACTTTGTTCACTTTCACAGACATGCAGTGCCTGGTCTGGTGGGAGGAGAGCACAGCACAGCGAGAGTTTCACGTCTCGCTGACAGCCCCGGGAAATAACACGGAGAAAAATCCACCTCATTCCATGTGGGGTTTGTCCCACCTCCTCCAGCCTGCCATGGTGCATGGGATGGGATGGTGCAGGCTTGCTATGTGCAGCAGGGAAAAGGGAATCCACATCCCAGTGAGTGGGAAAGGGATCCTCTGCACCAGCATGAGTCACGGAGCCACTGACTGATCCTCAGGGGAATCATCACTTCCCCTGCAAGACAGCAGGGAAATGACTGGAGACTCCAGGCTCCTTCAGCAATCCCCAGGATCTCACAGAACAGAACTTGATGCAAATTAGCACTTGCCATCTCTGCCAGCAAAGGAATCATCCAGCACACAGAGAGGATGGAACTCTAAACACTGAGGAGAAAGTCGTGCTTCATTTTGGGATGGCTGCAGGGTTGGCATGTACAAGGAGAACTTTTACATTTTTAAGGCAATAAACTTCAAATTTTCACGATGAAAACCCCAAATCCCACGTGCTTGAAGCAAGAAAGAAATCACGACTCACCGGAAAAAGATCCAGAAGAGGCTTCCAGGAAAGCAGCAGGACAGCAGCTTTGTTTATGGTTTTCGGAATTTCAGAGTAGAAGAGTGTGTTCTCCCTATTCTCCCCAGACATTGCTATTGTGAAAGTGAGGTGAAGGAAAAGTATATTAGCTTTCTGTTAATAATCCAAACACTCTCAAAGGATTCCCAGGAACAATTTCCCAGGCACTTCCTACCAGTGGAAGTACTGATGGTCTCTGCACTGCAGCCTCGCTCTGGGAACTCCCTGCTTCACAGAAGTGCAAGTCACAGAGAAGGCAGAGAACAATGACAGCCAGGCTTACCCCATGCTGCTCAAAGCACCCTGTGTCTTCTTACTGCCCTATTATTCCATAAGCTTTATAAATCAAGGAGGGTTTTTGTGCCAACTCCCCTGTCTGGGATACACAGCCTGTGTTTCAAAGGTAACTGACCTTTAGGGAGGTTTGAACATCCCTGTCCTGCTCCTCTCCCTCAGTGCTATTCAGATTTCTGAAGGTTCCTGCCCAGGCACAGGGGGATCAGCCCAGAGAGAACCAGGTGTGCTCCAAGGGAAGGCCAAGCCAGATCTATAGCTCAGGAAGTGGCACTTGGGAAACCAGAGGGAATCAACCTCAACCCAGCTGTGATGTGCTTGAACTCAGCATCATCCAAGGATTATGACCCCCATCTTGTGAAAAGAAAAAAAAGAGCAGCAGTTTTCTGACTATGTCACTGCACAGCACATGCAAAGACACTGTGAATCACAAACATGAGCTTAAGCAAGTAGCCTAAGTGGCAAGCAGTGGGGCTAGAACATGGCTTTGACTCCTAGGCCTCTGCTTCAGCCATTGCTTCTCTCCCTAATCCAGGTTTTCTTGGATTTATGTTCAGCTACTGCAGGTCCTGACAAAAGCATTCCTTCACCACAAGGCCTGCTCCAAAAAGCCACTCAGAGGGTTGCTCACAGTATCACTTATGGTGCCAAATCACTTCTATCAAGTGAACATTAATTAGTGAAACAATGCACAAGTGAGGCACTGAATCCAAGAACAACAAACTACATTAAGTTTTTTATTATTAAGACCAAAAACATTGAGAAAAGTATTTACTCTTTAAGCTGCCCCTGACCTAAGCTGCTATTTATTCCCCACAGGATTCCTGGAAAACCTGTTCCATCGGTAGCTGAAGCACAAAGGACTTTCAAAATTACACTTAAAATCTCTGCTTTGGAAGGAAACTTTAAAGGAAAACAAGGTTCCACTCAACAGCTGTAATAACAGAAAATTCGGAGATAAACCTTTCTGCAAAGGTTTCTTTATGTCTGAAAGGAGATAAAGCTCCTGCATAGCTTTTGGAGAGAGTATTACTTGGAGTGACAGAAAAGGGACTGAACAGGCTTCCAGCTTGGGAACATGCCCCAAAGGATATTTCCCAGCTCTTTTCCAGGCCTAATGGGTCACCTCCAATCACGCCACTCCCACGGGAGGTTACCTCACAAGTTTTAATGAGATATTACAATCACAATCATGACTTTTGACCAGCAAGTGTGGCCTGGAATCCCTTTAGATTTAACTGCCAGGAACAATCAGCTGTCAGGAACAGTCAGTCCCAAAGAGCCCTGCAGTGACACTGTCACAGCCAGCTCACCCAGATAGTAGATCCTATCGGAATGTGGTCCTTCGGGATCATTTTTCTTCACAAAGGTGAAGTCGTGAGGGGCTTTTGCCATCATGTATCCATGATACTTCCGTGTATCCGTGAGCAGTTTCCGAAGCTGGCTCCAGGAATGCCTCTCTACATAGAAAGGTTCCAGTTTTGGCTGCTCCTCCCTCGGGACCTGCTCCTCACGACCCGCAGTCTCAAAGATTTCCAGGCCCGGCTGTTCAGTTTCCATGGCTGCTGCCATGTTGCATGTTTCTGGAAAAAACACAACAGCAGAGCTTCAGCTCCAGCAAATCCTCTCTGCATGCTCCAAACACACCCCACAGCAAAAATGCTATGAAAACCCTCCTTTCACGTGGGGAATAAAACCCACAGCAGAAGGAAGAGAACTAGGAAATATTTTTCTGCTCTGGAAAATGGGCTGGCACCACTCAGCCTTTCAGAAGGGACTAAAGACTTCATGGAGCCACAGATTGATTGTTGTGCTTCCCATGCCCACACATACCAACCACTCATTTTAGGTCATGAAGTGGATTAATTCTTCCCCTTTAAGCTCCCACCTGCTTCTTTCCTCCAAGACCTCCACAAATCACCTCCCTACACTGATACCAGAACAGGGGATGATGAGGAGAGGAGCAAGAGCTGGGACACACAAACTGCTCAGAAGAAATAACACTGGCAGCTGATCTGGAACCATCAGACCACACCACAGGCTTAGGCAGCTCCTCCTTATTCCCATTATTCTCCCATAACCTCTTGGGTTTGTATCTCCTTTCAAACTAAGCTCAGAAGGGTCTAGCAGTGATCAACACTATTATATTGTCCCAGTTACAGATATCAGAAGGGGACAAAGTGAAAAAAGCATTTCCCAAACAGATTTATCTGTAACACAAGCCTTATCTGCCCAACAGGCTGTTAATTCAGCAGCTATCTCTTCCTGCAGTCAGTAGGGCTTTACAAAGTGTATCTGAGCCGAAATTATCAGCCTAGACGTCTGGCAAGAGGAAACCAAGTCCTCCCACTGTAAATCCCAGAGCTGAGGGCAGCTCCAAAAGGATCTGAGCAATGAACTCGTGTCACATAGTTCATTCCTGGAGAGCCCAAGGTGTAGGGTTGTCAATCCTCAAAGGCAGGGAGGGGGTGTCTATATATAGCATGGAAAGACTGCACAAGTGTTGTGTATGCTGCTGGGGCAGAGCATGCTGGCCTGGCAAAACACTAACACAGCCTAAATAAAGCATTTCCCTCGAGCAAACAGGCACTGAAGGATCACTGGAGCTCAAGGCACAGGCTTGGGCAGCTGGCAGAGCTCTCTGGTGGACTGGCTCTCCAGAGCACCTGAGACACCTCCCCAAAGGAGTGAAAAGGATATGATCTGCTCCTTGACACAAACCCATCTTAACACAGATAGCTTAGTTTCACCTATAGCAACACAAACAAGACAAACACTCGTTTTTCTTCTGCTCACACTATTTACAGCACAAAAATCCAGAACAAAAGAGCCCTGTTCAACTGGAAGGAGGGTCCAAGGCATGCACTGAGTAGTGCTGTGCTCGAGACAGCGTCAGGAACTGACAGTGAAACTTCAAACCTGAATTGCAAATCTCGTTTCATCTGAAGAATTCCAACAAAGAACAAACCTCCTCTCCCCACCTACCCCCAGATGCTGCTATTTCTTAACCCGACCTACTTCTCGCAGGAAAAGGGATAGAAACCGAAGAGCAGTAGACGTTAACGAGCCAATAGCAGCGGGAACGGCCACCCGGTACGGGAATGCCAGCCCGGGGTGATGCTCCCGGGGTTCCTCCATGGCCGGGGCAGGTCCCGGGGGGGCGGCGGGCAGACCGCGGGGTCCCTCCACGGCAGGGGACAGATCCCGGGAGACCCTCCACGGCCGGGAGAGGACCTCGGGGCGTCCCTCCACGGCCAGGAGCAGATCGCGGTGGGCTCTCCCCGGCCAGGAGCACATCCCGGGGGAGCCTGCACGGCCTGGGGGAGATCCCGGGGGAGCCTGCACGGCCTGGGGCAGATCCCGGGGTGCCCCCAAGGCCGGGGACAGTTCCCAAGGTGGAAGCGGGCAGAACCCGGGGGTCCCTCCACGGCCGGGGCGGCGGCCAGGCCTGGCCGGGGGCGGAAGGCCGGACCACCCCGGGTCAAGCCCCCTACCTCCCGCTCATCTCAGGAGTCCCAAGGGCCCCAGGGGTCCTTCCCGGAGCGGAGCCCCCTGCCCAGCCCCCGAGGCTCTCCCCGGTACTCACGGCGCTCCGCGGCGGCGCTGCTGCCGAGCCGCCCCGCCGGGCCGCTGCTGCCGCTTCCGCTTCCGCTTCCAGGAGCGGCCACGGGCACCGCGCCGCGCCGGCGAGGGCACCGCCTGCCGGCCCGGAGGACCAACGGCGGGGATGCGACAGCCACTCGGGCACGGGGACCGGGACACGGGACACAGGGACCCTCCCACAGGAACTGGGACAAACACACACACTACACCATGCATGGGGGTCAGGTTATGCAACCCCCCAGTGCACAGGGACCCTGCAGTTTCAAAAATCGCTTTTTTTTCCTCCCCAAAAAATTCTGCCACCTCCACACTGATAGCCTTCCCACAGAGGAAAGACATTTCCAGCTGTAAAAACGAGTGTTAGATCCCGGGCACACCCAGTGCAGTGAACCCCTAAAACATGTTCAGGCTCCAGCAACATGATCCCCTCAAAACAACCCCAGGCTCCAGAGCTGTGAGCCCCCAGCTAAATGTTTCTATGCCCTTAAATTTCCCTTTGCAAAGCACAGTCCCTTTTTTCAAAGGTAAATGTTTTTTTTGACCACGTATAAACCAGAAAAAGTAAATTTTCTGCAGGTGCTCCCTCCTAAATGCACGTGCAGGTGGAAGCCGTTGCTTACACCGGGAGCTGAGGGCTGGTTTTCCCCACACGCTTCCCCAAAGGGTCTGTGGGGTTTGTGTTCCCAAACAAAGCCTCCTGGGGACCATTGCTACAGCTAACCTGACCTTCTGCGGGGGCTTCACAGCACCAGGCGCTGGCAGAGGGTGGGAATCCTACAGCAGAGCCAGGCTGGGGCAAGGACCTGGTGTCTCCACACCAGAGATGCACATGGGAAACCCTGAGGCTGGGAGAGGCATGACAGGATGGGGCTGAAGGAGGATGGATTTGCTCTTGGAATGAGGATAGCTGTGGGTGAGGGGCCCTTGTGTGAGCTGCTGAGGGAGTGAGCAGTGGGCTTTTTAGGAACAAGAAGTCAGTGTTGTCCTTTTTTAGCCTTATTATGATAGAATCATGGAATAGTGTGGGTCAGAAGGGACCTTAAAGCTCAGCCAGTTCCAATCATAGGCAGCGCCACCCAAATCAGGTTGCTTCAAGCCTCATCCAGCCTGGCCATGAACACTTCCAGGGATGAGGCAGCCACCACTTCTCTGGACAATGTGTGCCAGTGCTTGGCCAGAAGAAGGTCCTGGGGCACACAATAATGACATTGTAAGAGTTTAAACAGGTTGGGCCTCACAGCTGCAGAATTAGTATTTGCTAAATTCTTATCAGCCTCTCTTGTCTTGGCTGAGATGGGGTCAGTCTCTTCTACCGAGTCACACGCTACAGGACAAGGGGAAGAGGCTTAAGTTGTGCCAGGAGAGGTTTAGCTTGGATATCAGAGAAAATTTCTCCACAGAAAAGGGTTGTTGAACAGCCTGTGATACAGGCTGCCCGGGGCAGCGGTGCAGTCCCCATTCTGGAGGGATTTCAAAGCCGCGTGGAAGTGAGGGCATGGCTTAGTGGTGGCCTCGCATTGCTGGGGAATGGTCAGAACGGATCTGGCGAGGCTTTCCCAGCCCAGACAGCGCTGCGGTTCAATGACTCTCAGCGATGAGGGCCCGTAGCCTCTGAGGGAGCCCGGCCATGGCCGCCCCGCCCGCCCC